>WJFB01001529.1:0-29904 GCA_009870185.1 Pygmarrhopalites habei | reverse complement strand
AGTTAAAATTTTTGAGGACGATTTTCCAACTCTCAAAAATGTGACTTACTGCGGTTCTGACCTCGCCATATGGACATACGTCAACATTACACCCCATATCATTATGTCCCGTAATCAGCATGCATTTGACCATCTCGGGATAAATATCTCGTCAATTTGCATCGACAGATACGCCCGGGGCAACCTCAGACATTCGGAAAAACGAAGAAAAATTTTGAAATTTGTCGATTTTTGACCATTTTTTAACCCGGGCTGTAGGTCAGCCCTTCAACGGAATTGCATGGGACCAAAAGTGGATCAATTACCTTTACCTTTGGCTATACCCGGATATGAGTTTCAGGAAATAATTCGAAAAATTACAAAAGTTATTCCACATGAAAGTTGTGCCCTTTACTTTGGTCCACCCTGTATAAAAGAGTTGGGCTATTAAAATTATTTTTTTTATAAATGAACGAGATGATAAAGCACTTTAGGGGGAAAGTAGTGAAAAATAGCTGTGCCACTTTCCCTGCATTTCATGTCAATAAAAATAAGAAGGAGGGGGCATTGAAGATTAAACTATAGAAAACACCAGACACACACACACACACACAAAGAGAGAGAGAGAGAGAGAGAGAGAGTAGCCCTCCTTTTCATAACGGACAAATGGTTCGAGTGGATCTCGTAATTTGATTTCCAGCCTCTTTTTGTCTTTCAGGGAGGAGGCGGAGGAGGAGATATTTATGACTGAGGGACTCTCACATTTCTTTTTTCTACATGGAAAAGTTATGATGGCGTTTGTTGGCTAGTATGAGAGATCCTTTTAGCTATTTTCCCTCATGTGTCCCGGTTATTTAAGGTGACAGACCTTTTCCCCTGTGCGTCCCCCGTTTCAGACTAACAATTAAAAACAAGTTTTTGTGGGTCAAAGCTAATCAAAGTAAAATCATAGATTGAAGTTTTAGAAATATCAATTTATCCTGTAATTACATGAGGAGAAAGTTGGTTTCGGATTTAATAGTGAATTAAGGGAGACTGAGATAACGGAGGTTTGGCTCGTGTCAGTGTTTGTGGAGGTTTGAAAATGTTGTGGAGGAGGAGAGTGAAAGCGCGGACACGAGAAAAAGTTTTTACTGATTCGGAAAACGACCGACAGCTAGCATGTCACTCGGTGGAGAAAGTTGGTGGATGGTTACCCGAATTGCTGTCGCCAAGTGCGGGAGAATTGTGAATTAACATTTCATTTCTCCCCAATTCTCCAAATTCCCTCCATGTTTTTTAATTCTTAATCATTTCAATATGTTCCCTTATTAAATGAATTTTAATGCCCATTATTTCAATATATATTCAAGACAAGTTGCAATATTAAATATTAAATTAATTTCACTATCATTCATAATTGAAACTTCTGTGAGTAATTTAATCCAAAGATTTTAGAAACTAGAACAAATTTTACCAAACAAATTGTAGCTCTTTATTTTTGAATTAGTGAATACACAAGTGAAAGCTAGAGAAAGTCAACTTTATTCACACTCCCCCAGATTGGGAACACTATTTGAGCAAACCACATTTTAGAATCAAAGGAAGAGGTCAAATATTGACATGCTGGAGACTTTAATTAGTGCAAACTAAACGAGTTAATTGTCCTGAAAAATTCCGTCCAATTCCCAGATCCAGAAATACTCCATTTCTCCTAATTTCTTCGTAACCCTCTCTCTCTCTCCATATCTTCCTCACAAATTGATAAAGGATTCAGTAACTGCTGTTGGAGGTGGTGCATAGTTCTTGTAATTTGATTATAATTCATCATGCGATTGCCATATTCCAAATTCACAACCCAACTCACTCACACACATCATTTAGTGTAATCAGTATCCTGTAAAATGGCAGGTAACGAACCAGAGCGACGTACTTTCTTCGCACAAACACAACTACAGGGACACACACACACACATACATGGGAAATCTTCTAAATATAACAACTGCCCAAAAAAACTAGATAAAAACTGAACCCTCGGAATGTAGGTTGGGAGAATGGAAACGAGTGGCCAGTTGGTTGTGTTCATGACATGAGAAAGTCGCATTAGCATGGATCTCCTAAAGCCCCCTTCCTCCGTCCCTCCTCCTCCTCCGGTCCGGAACATGAGACTTGCAAATGGAAGAGGTTTTAATGTAAACTCTCTTTCATCCTTTTTAAACAAGGATCCCAGACCAAAAGACCTAAACCCACACCCCGTATCCCTCCAAAACTCCCGAGTACACAATACGAACATTAAAAAACATGAAATTTTGAACATCCACCTCCCTTTGTGCACACACACGCTGAGAGAGAAAGGCTATGTCATAAGACACTAAAGGATCAAGGGAGAAGCAGAGTTATGAAATTTCGGAAAAGTCATTGTCTATTATCCGGTGGGACAAAATAATGAGTTGTGACACCCCCTCTCCCTCTCTCTAAACCACACACACGTACACACACACAAAGTCAGGACAAGAGAGGAAAGTCCCCCTTCTCAACCCATTTTTAGGTGATTGAAAATAAAAGAGAGAGAGGAGAAACCGGAGGCACTCAACTGGGAAATTTGAAAATTAATCCCCCCATGAATATACACGGAGAGCAGATTCTGGTATTTAAAATTTTACACACACACACACTCACCCACCCTACTCTGATGTGTGTCTGTATTGTCTATTAAATTATTCTCATTATGATGACGCATTGCATTGGTGAATACACACACCACTTTCTCCACTGCACCAAATGAATGCAATGCGGAATATTATTATTTTAAATGAAAACTCTCCTCCTCCCCCACTTCCTCATATTTCTATTTTCTATCCTTCGTTTGTCATTCCACATCCAAATTTACTCATTCCATTCTCTCTCCCTCTCTCTCTTTCTCTCTGCGTGTGTGTGGATTGTCAAGGAGGAGCTCCATGGCTGTTGCTGTTTCTGAGCTACAAAAGTTGGACAGAAATTTATATGGTTAAATGGAGAAGAAGAGAAAAAAAGAATCAAGATGATGAAGATGAAGACGAAGCTTTTCTCATTTGAATTCATAAATATGGAAAACGGCAAACGAGACTTTCTCCCCCTTTTCTCTCTCCCTCCCTCTCTCTCTCCCTTTTCTCCACGGTTGCATACGGGAGAAAGCCAAAAAGCTCCAAAAATAACTTCATTTAAATTTACATAACATTTCTCACTGGATCCTCCCTCTCTCTTTTTGAACAACATGAATTTATTCATTTCAAAAAAATACAAACACCCTCCCCCATTTTTTCCAGCCTTGGGAAATCTCTCATATTTTATGACTAGTCCGGCTGTACATCTGTGCACAGGTAACACGCACCACACACTCCCACTCCTCCTCCCACCCAAAGAACCTTATGGAAAGGATATTCTTAATTTTAATTTGGATTTTAATATTGCAAAACTTTTCTTCAACGTAACTCTCTCCTCCTCCTCTCCTTCCTAGTTAAGACTTTGGAAAACTTTGTTCAACGAAAAGTTCAACCAAGTTTTGTCCCCTTTGAACCTTCCTGTGTTTTTGTTTGTTGGGAAGAAGAGAACGTAAGGAAGAGGAGGAAAGTTAAATTTGAGGGTTGGGGAAAGTTGGACATAAGTTGGGTGGTCACACTCAAGTGGCCACAGATCGCAATAATACACAAATGATGAACAGGATGATGATGATCAACTGTCAAATGTATCGAGGTTCCTTTTTTTATGTCCCCCTCCTCCCCACTTTCCCCAGCATTTCTCTTTTCTCCCTAATGGCCCCACATTTAAAGGGTCATTAGGATACTTCGGGGAAAGTTGTATGTACACTGTGTGTGTGTGTGTGGGATGCGATAGTTGTATGCGATGAAGACTGGCAATGTTGTGCTCAAACGAGGCCTCTTTTTAATTTGTCAAATATAAAGAGCGCCTCCTTTGTCTCTGCTATTGATCAGAATTAGAGGGTCGTTAGGAGGGAGAGAAAAAACAAATAAATTTCAATTCACTCTCACTTTCTCTCTCTTCGGCTTCCTCCCGCTTTTCACCACCACCGTCATAATAATATATTGGTGAACCCACCCACACACACGACTTCCTAGAACATGCAAAAAAATATAATAATGGAGAGCCAGGAGCGAGCCAGCAGGGAGAATTAAAATTTGTCCCAAATTGCGAAAAAGCGGACTAGAATAGGAAACGAAAAGAATAAAGGTTGAACGTTGAAATGGAGGGGGGAGAATAGCAATAATGTAGCGTCAAGTTAATTATGACCAGAATCCATTCTGAGTAAGAAAGCAAAGGGAAAAAAAATAGTCAAAATTTTTTTTGGTCGATTTTCTCGCTTTCCTCGTCGCTTTCTCCTCTAAACCCAGACACAGGAGGACACCGGAGGAGGAGGTGTATATTGTATAAAATTGATAATTTTTTTCATTGTCCTTGCTAGAGGCCAGAATGAGTCTCCGCCAATGCGGCATAACGTGCACACACACAGTCACCCACCCACACACACACAAAAGGTAAAGATAATGGGGCTTAACTCTTGTAAAACAGTAAAACAGAGCGGCTTAACTTGGGTCTCTGAATTCAAGCAAAACTTATTACTATCCCCCGCTCAACCCAATTCCACAACCCCCCATCCTCGTCCTGTACAGTCAAACACATTTGAGCAGCCAGTCTCATTTGTATTCCAAGCAGAGCCAAGTGTGTGTGTGTGGCTGTGGAAAATTTCTCCATTCAATAGAAAAGAGTGTGTGTGTGTGTATGTTAGGGGCTTCTTCCCATGTTAAAATATACATGGTTGGTCTCTGTCATCTCAGCACAATGACGAAATCAGTGTCTCTCTCTCTCCCTCTTGCTATTATAAGCTCTTCTTCCTTCTTATCTCCACCTCACATTCTCCCCCAAAAAAAAGCCAAGGGTAAAAAAAATTCCACAATTTTCCACTCTTCGGATCGAATTCCATCTTTCCTCTCTCTCTCTCTCTCTCTCTTTCTCTCTATGCCACTCTATACTCCACTCCCAAATTCTCCTCTCCTCTCGTAACCAACCTCGACTCCACCGCAAAAAAGAGAAGGAGGAGAGAGGAATGAATAGATAAGAATGAGGCCTCAAAGGAACGCTTACAAGGCTTTTCGTCCCTTTTAAAAATTAGACGGAGGGAGGAGAAAGAGGAGGTTGAGGTGAGAGAGAGGAATTTTCACAGCAGAGAATACATCACAGTAGAATTTGTAATTATTATTCAATTAAGCTTCCATTATCCATCCTTATTCTAGCCCTTCCCTCCCTCCTCCGTGCGAACTTGGTCTTCACTGTACTACATAACTCTCCAAATAGACTAATCATCATCCACACCCACCAACTCTTAACTGTGTAACAGAAAAGTAGGCTAAATGGAACGTTTCGTTCAAAAAATCCCTTACTTTTTGTGTACACGAATATACCTCCAAAAAAGAAATATGCTCCGAGTTGAATTCCCTGTCCAACTCAATTCTACCCCCTCCACTCAATAAAACTTTGACTAAAGTGGAATAAAACACAATTTATGGAATGGAATGAACACACAACACAAGGAAAAAATTGAAGTATTCCATTTAATCTCTCCTCTGTGGTGTGTGTGTCTCTGTGTGTGTCCTACAGGAGAGAGAGAGAGAGTATGGACTGAAAAAAAAGAAAATTTAAATTTAAATGTGTACAAAACCAACTCATAAATATACATATTATATATTATACCCAGACACACAACCCCATGCCATCCCATTTCAAGTCCATGCTAATAATAATAATAATATGCTGTGGGACAAGAGAGAAATTTCCCTCTTTTCTCCCTTTCCTCCTTTCTCCCTCTACACTTTTACTCACGCAGAGTCATGGAAAAAGAACAGCGGAGAAAGTACAGTGTATGGAAATTCGCATTACGCGTACACTCTTCTCCTCCTCCTCCTCCTCCGCCATAAATATTGCAAAAACAGAGGCAGCGGGAAAATTCCGCCACACGCACATACACACACAAGCACAAGCACACACGTATGGAGAAATAATGTAAATATACACATCCAGTCAAAATACATCTATGCATAAATTGTACATGTACAACGTTCATCCGTTTCTCGAGAACGGGAAGGGAGATGGTCGAGAAGGATGCATTGGAAAAACAACAACAAGGAAAGCAAATTCCTCCTCTTTTTTTCACTGGGGTAAAACTAACAAGAAACCCTTCTCAATTTTTTGGGCGGCGGAAAAATTGGGTGGGGAGGGGAAATCCTTTGGAGACCCAATTGAACTAGAGAGAAAGAGAGAGAGAGGGAGACCTCAGTGTAGTATATTATGTAGAGTGGGGGCAGAGGGTATTCATTTTAGAGTGTAACTGCTGAATCATAGGATTCCTCTTGTTGGGTCGTGTGTGTGTCCAATATAACGACCCCCTACACGTACATCCAATATGAATGAGCCGGAAGAAATGTACAGACTTTGAGTCTTTTCCTCTCTCTCTCTTCCTCTCTGTTGTTGTTTGCAGGGGTTTGAGAGTCAATGTGTGTGTGTATAGTTTGTGTGTTGCAGGTAGAATTTAATGTGTAAAGAACAAGAATTCGGGATATAGAGCTAAGCTTCTCTCTGCATTGAGCTAAGCCTGAGAAATTACACATGGAGAAAGAGAGGAGGAGGGGAGAGCTTAAGACAGGGGGATTTCAGAGTAGTTTCTCATATGTATGCAGAATATCCCGGGTAGATTCCCACGCTCTGCCTGTCTCTTTCGTCTCTCTCTCTCTTTCAGTCACTATTTCTCCATTTCCTATAGGTTTAAATTCTTATGCGAGATTTTCCCTTGTCTTGTCTACATTTATAGAGGGAGGGAGGAGAAGAGAGACAGGGAGGGAGGGAAGGAGGAGAAGGTGACTGAGTTATCCATCGAGTGTTTCTTGGGAAAGATATCAAGTCCTTTCTTGCTCAACGACTACGACGACTGACTACTTACGTAGGTACTCCCTCAGTTCCTTTAGCAAACTCACATAAACACACACACACATACAGACTGTACAGGCTGGAGTAAAGAGCCAGTCAAGTCTCGTGGCGAAAAACCTGGGAGAGCCAAGAGAAAGTGGAGGAAGAGCCAGGAGAAAGGAGACGACGAAAGAGGGGAAGAGAAGAAGAGAGAAGGGGAAAAAAAGTTGCCCCGTCTCTTTCCACTCGTTTGACTTTCTCTTGCAACATTCTCTCTCTTTCTCCCGTCCTTTTTAGTCTTTGTAGCTGACTGCGGCTGAGAACAACCCGTCAAAAAAACGTGCCAAGAGAAGTACGACCACCCTAAAAATACCCACACAAAATTGTCACGGAAAAAAAGGGGAATCTTGTTGCTGTCGTCCATACAGTTAACAGCAAGTTGGTGAAATAAAAACACACTACACGGACCATGAGGTTTTCTCTATGGTCACCAAAATCCGTAGCCTGAAGGGTTACCTCATCTTTTCCCGGTGGAGAAAAAAGAGCTACGTGTCAAGAGCTATTATCCAACTGGACGGTGTTTCTGTGGTGGTGATGGTGTGTGGTATACTTCCGTGAATTTGGTAGTGAAAAAAATTGTATTCATTAATAAAGAGAATGGGAGGGAGGGGAGTCGTGACTGGGGCTCGTTCATCATTACACCTATAGTCCCCCTCCACAGTAATACACACACACACTCTCACTGTACATTGCATTGCATTGTACAGTGGGAAAGTCAAGAGAGAAAGTACACAGAGTGAAAGCGGCGCAGTGACGGACGGAGCAACAAACGTTCAGTTGAAAATGTGTATGAGTGTATGGGGATAAGAAGAACAACAACAACGAGAGAAAAATATATGGGGGAAAATCCGAGTGAAAGAGAGAAGGGGGACCTCATGATTCCTTACTGGCATTTGGTTTGGCACGTTGCTCCCCTCTCCCTCTTCTTTGTTTCCCCTTCGCCTGGTTTTTGGGTACCTTTGAGGTTTTGAATTATTAATTTTCTTGTGTGCATACAAAAAAGAACCGTTTTTTTTTCTCTTTTCTGGTTGGTCATTGTGTGAGTGGGACTGACGGAGACGGGGAAAAGACAGTGTACTGTGTTTCCGTATGGAAATCTAAGAGACAGGGAGAGTAAAAGGGAGAGAGGAAGACATGTTGAAGTTGACATGAGGGAATATTTCGTCAGATATATTAGATGACATGTGTCACCATGTGTGTCTAATGGATGGAGAACAATCGGTGAGTGACAGTACCAAGTACATTAAATTACTGTATCTTTTCTCCTCCTCCGTCTGTCTTCTTTTTCACTACAAGGGGAAAGCCGAGTTTGGACGCGTATAAAATACTTGTCAAATAATTCATTACTCTCCAAAATTCAACATTACTCTTTTACTACGAGGACGTACATGTAACTATGTGTGTGTGGCTCTACCAGTGGTGCTAAAAAAACGTCATTTATTTCACACAAGTTTAGCTCCAAGACTTCCTAGTGCAGTGTGAACATTGACGGGAGTGTTTGTAAAAAATCACACTCATTTCTCCTTCTCCTCACTGACCCCTCACATCACACGGATTCTCCAAAACCCAAGAGAGAGAGAGAGCGACAGGGACATCATATCACGTCCGCACACTGCTTTCGCCTGTCCTCGTCCTTGTCATCCCCGACCACCCATGACCATTTGAATGTGCCAATCAGGGAGAAAGTAGGGAGAAAGAAGAACGTACGTGAAAAATAGGGGTCAAATCTCTCAAATCCCAGCATTCCTTACATACCCTCACATTGTGTGTGTCCATGTCACCAACTTCATATCTCCTTCATGACCCCCTGACCCCCTTTACACCACCCCCTCGAATTCTTTCTCAAATAGTGAACTATCCCAGACATTTTTGCAGTGAAAAACTTTAAACTTTGTACTCTCACAAAAGCTCTCAAATTGAGTGAAAGTAGGTGAAGAAAAAAGTTTTTCCTTTTTTCAAAAAAATGGGAATTCCCGCTAATTTGATTTGTTGTGTAAATACAGTTCCTTGAAATTGAGCTGGGTTCCCCCCTTTCCTTGTGTCCACACAATACATGTATGTACTGACACACTGTATTTTAATTATTGGGTTTTAATTGTGGACTTTTAAAGGGGAGGAGGAGGAGGACGGTGTGTTGAGTGAGATTAGTGAAGCGAGGGAGAGGGAGAGAGAGAGGAGTGAAGTGTGGTGAGAGAACCAGGCGTTCCTTCCCTATTGTCAAGGGAATCATGATGATGACTGTTATAATGTGAATGCAAGGCTCTCCCACTGTGTGTGTGCCTACATTCGTTTGGACGAGAGAGAGAGAGAGACAGAGCAGTGGCGGCAGTGGTGGTCTACACTTGTGCTGGGGAAAGCAGAGTGTCCTCTCAGTGTGTTCATGGTGGATATAAGGAGACAGTGTCAATATTAACACACTAGAACAATTTACATTTACACAATAGAAAAGTGTGTGTGTGTGGAGAGAGGGAGAGGGGGCAGACAAGGGGGAGAGGGAGAGGGGAGAGCCTTGGTGACGGTGGTTTAAGTTGTCTCGGAGACAAAAAGAAAGGAAAGAAGAGACAAATAATGTGCATGTAAAAGTGAATTCAGTAGAGAGAGAGAGAAAGGGAGAATGACATGCCCTTCTTAAGCCACCCAACCGCACACACTTCTTCCTGAGCCCCCTATTTATTCCTGTGTCTCGGCTCTCATGGTCTCCTCCTTCTACCTCCACCTCTCCACCGACAACTCCGACGACAACGACGACGACCCAACAAACAAACAAACGGAAAGGAAGGGGGAAGAGCCGGAGACAAGAAAATACCTGAGGACTCAGCACAAGGGGCAATCCATGTCATCATCATTATAAATGCCACAAGTTTTTTCCCAGCACCAGCAACGTTTCTCTCTCCTTCCTCCTCCCTCTCTTCTCACGCTGTGCTGTACTGTACTGTGTACTGTGTGCCTGTGGCTCCTGCCTGACAAAATCTCATTTTTGCCCACCCAACCTCATTGTCAACTAACGACGTTAGCGTGACGGGAGCCGTCACCCCGAACACCCAAATTGTGTCAATTTTTGTGGAACATTTTTTGTGCAAACAGGAAAAATCATTCAAGAAAATTGTCGAGTTTGTTCTCCTCCTCCCTCCGTATCCACTTTCCAATACTCTGTTCACCAATAAACTTTTTTAGAGTGGTGAGTGTCATCATGATGGACAGAATTTATTGAGCTGAAGGCGCTCAGTTTGATGAACTACAAAAGACTTCTCTGTGTCCGTGTGTGTGTGTGTCACAAAGAGAAGAGAAGAGTGTGATTTTTATTGAGTAGCATAAAAGAAGAGAATTTCTTCTTTTACCAACAAACGACATCAACAATGTTTTGGGTACTCATGAAGAATTTGACGAATAGCTTTCCCTTCACCAACAACAATCAGAAGGGAAGCACATCCAGCAATCCTGGTAAACCTTTCTCTTTTATCCTATAAAAAGTATCATCGATTATTAATATTTTCTATCCATATTTCTCCCCTACCCTACCCCTCCATCATAAGAGTAAACGGACGTGTCTGTATCTTTAGTTAAAAAAGTGGGTTATGAGATGAGCCATTTTTTGTGGGATTAAACTAAGACTGACGTGGTGATACTAGACACACATCCACAATGTGGACAAGGGTACATGTGTACAGGAACAAAAAGCCTTCTCTCTCTCCCTGTGTGTGTTTGTTGATTGTTCAACGTGCATGCTGGAGAAAGTATAGTACATAGAAGAAAATTGAATTATCTAGAGCTTCTCAAACTCAACTCTCTTTGCACAACATTGGCCTCCACATTTTAGATAACGTCGTCAATGCAAATCGATAATTTAATTTATTATTTATACTCTCTCCAGCAGAGAAACACACGCACATACATACAGACACAGGTGAGTCATACATAAGCGTGTCATTTTTGAACAGGAGAGCCCAAGCAGTGGCAGTGGCTTTACCATTTCAAACATGTCCGTTTCCATTCCACATGTGCATTTTTACTTAATGGACAATCCTCGTTCCACTCCCCGTTCAGTATTTTTCCACTCTCTTGTGTGTCGTATGTGGGTCAATGTATTTGATGGGCAAGAAATTAAATTCTGACAAAAAATTTTCTTTCTCCTTCTTTCTCCACAGGGACCAAGACAAAAGCCAAGAAAAAGCCGACTGACAGTCGCAAGAGAATTAGCTACAATCTTCTCGCCATGAATGATAAAGAGGTAGATTTATCCATGGTTCGTATGCCAACTTTCTCTTTTAAGCTATGACTAACCTTTCCTTGAGCTTTCACTTGAAGGACGACACGGTAAATATGACAATCCGTGATTAATTGCCAGTTATAAAATTGGACAATTTGTGTACACAGGCGGAGGACGACGAAGACGATGAGGACGATGAGGATTCAGATGCCTACGAAGTGTCAGAGAGGGGAGAGGAGGAGGATGGTCATATCATGACAACCCAGTCCAATAGCATTTTCAAAAACTCATTCAAATCTCGAGATGACTATGGTAGACTAGAGTCAATCCCTCACCAGTCTGGAGAGGAAATTGAACCGTTCTCCCACGGCAACAGACCTTCTTCTGGAGGAGGGAGTACTAGCAATAGTTCAAATTTTGCAAAATTCTCCAAGACAACCCCTACCAACCCAACCACGACTACGACTATAAAGGGCTCAAGCGGAGGCAAGACTGGGATAGTCGGGAGGGCTCTGAGTGACTTGGGCCTCAGAC
Source organism: Pygmarrhopalites habei (assembly GCA_009870185.1). Taxonomy (NCBI): domain Eukaryota; kingdom Metazoa; phylum Arthropoda; class Collembola; order Symphypleona; family Arrhopalitidae; genus Pygmarrhopalites; species Pygmarrhopalites habei. Next base: position 18,190 of record WJFB01001529.1, on the reverse strand, counting down.
CAAAGCAACCAAAGGAAACTGGAGGAACGACGAGTGGTACAAATACTTTAACAGCTCTCAAATTTACTTTTGAAGATTTTTCGGATGAAGACGAGTCTTACGATGAGGATGATTCCGAGTCTGATGAGGAGGATGAGGACTGCCAAGGAGGAGGAGGGAGTGGAAGAGGGGATGGGAAGGATCAAGGAGATGACGAAGATGGAGATGTGGACGATTACGGGAAAGAAATCCACCAAAATCCAACTGCTCACACTTGTGCCGCCTCTACTGTGTCTCCATCCTCTCACCACCACCACCAACATGAGTCTTGCTCCACTGATGATGAATATTCGTCAGCCTCCTCTTCATCCTCGACGACCAACACCTCCCCTCACAATTTCCGTGAGTCCTCACAACCAAAAATATTATTATCATGCATAGAAAAAGAATACAAAAATTCATCTTGTCACATAAAAAACTTTATCCTCTTTTCTTCCTCACTTTCTCTCGATAGCTTTCGATTTTTCTTCCTTTGCTCTCACTCAAACTCTGACTGCACACTGGCCCTCTTGTCCGTGACAGGGAAATCCTTTGCTTTCACTCTATCCTTTCACTGGTTTTGGATGTCAGGTTGTAGAGGAGGGATCGTGCAGTCGGAGTTTGACAGCGTTTCCTCCTACTCTACATGGCAAATGCTAGCTACTTGTTACGCACACTTTCCTCGTCTCTCTCTCTCTCGCTTTCTCTCTGCTTTCCCCTGTCCCTGTGTTTTGGAAGAGACATGGAGTAAAGAGAGAGGCTGGTTTTAACTCGGGCTTTTTGCATCAACTTGGACGCATGTACATCCTTCCCACACACACACCCAAGAAAATCTCAATGCCGGGAACTAAACCCGCTTTTCTTTGTTGACAACTTGTTGACTTTTTAGCTCTCACTGTTCCTCTCACTCTTTCCATCTTTTCCTTTCTCCGTTTTTTCTCTCCCTGGTCTTTTTCACCACCGACGTTTCAATTCCATTCCCTCCCTTTCTCCCTTCTCTCATCTCATCTCTCTTTTGTGTACGTGGTACGATAAATCGTATTTACCTATCCTGGGCTCCTCCCTCTCTCTCTCTCTTTTTCTCCCTTCCGAGAATTCTCCATTGCACCAACAAAGCTTGGGAAAGAGAAAGGGACTGGTGTGCCGGGTGTATGTGTGTGATGGATTATTTTGACGACAAGGAGGGAGAAAAATTCTGGATCTTCTCATAGCTGAATTATAGATTCTGTGTAGATCCATTCCCACACACACACAAATACAAACATGGTGTGTGATCATAATGAAGCTCACTTTTCGGTCCTTGACTCTCCGCCTCCTCAAGGAAAGGGAATTTCCTTGTTTTTCTAATTTAGAGAATCCACTAAAAGAGTGAGGCATCACAAGGGAGGGACGATGGTGTGTGTGTGTTGAGGGGTGTGAGAGGATGACAGAATGGAGGATGAGGCGTCTTTTATTTCAGAAAAAATTCTTTTCATTTGATTTCCTCCCTTTAGGACCTCCCTTTTGTCTTTTTGAATTGAATGGGAGGATGAGTCAAAGGGAATCATGTTTCCATGTTCTTTGAGTAGTTTTGTGAGAAAATGGGCAACTTTATTTTAATTTGAAAAACATGTATAATCCTTTCTCCTCCCTTCCTCCCTTCTATTCTAATTTTGACAAAAACAGGGAGGAGGAGTACTGTGAAAAGAGTATTCTGTATTCAAAGGCTGACACACACACACATAAACAATTATTATTATTATTTGGTACGTTCACTTCACATCAACTACTTAAGTTACGAGTCCCTAATTGCATGAAGCCTTTTGACGGAGACTGGAGTCTCTCTCCATCATCACGATACATAATACACAGAATAATATATGAAGAGAGAGAGAGAGAGTGTGTGTGTAGATTTTGTTGAATAATCTCTTCATGGTTCCTCCTCTGTTGATGAGTAATTTGAAGAGTGTACAGTGTTTAGTAGGTCAGCTCTTAGCTCCAAAGCACTTACTAAGTTTGGCATGACCTTTTAAAATAGTTTTTGAAGAGATCAAGAGGAATACATAATATTTTGGCGTCACTAGTTTAATTTTATCATAATATACACACGACCCATGTAGTTGTCTCACTCCCTTTGCATTGTGTATGCTTGTGTTGTGAGCGTAAGCCAGGCTGGCCCGGAAGTTTGTTTCTCCGTTGCTTTCCCTCCTCATATTGAGAGATGTTACTAAACGTGGATGTGAAACGCACTTTCTCTCTCTCGCCCTCACACAGTCAAGTTTAGTTTTAATTAACAACTTTTTGAAATTTCACTTAAGCCTATTAGAATATGTACCCTGTGGACAGAGGCACAGTCATTCATTTTCCCCCGTAAACACACACACACACAGTGGGGGTGGGCGATTGTGGAGAGGATTCTGTGATGAAGTTAATTTAGAATGTAAAATAGCGAGAGATGTGAAAAAAAGTTGCGCGAGATTTGGAAAAATTAAAGGGGGAAATGGCATGTGTCAAATTTAGGGAAATGTGAAATGAAGAGAGAAAATATTTGACTACTACTCAAAAAATGTTTTCACCATTTACCCTCATTTTAAACTGTTAAAATCCTTACTCGGGGTTTCCCCCTATTTTTCACAATTAATTTTGGCTCCGTGTCCATGATGCTTGGAGGAGAAAAGGAAATGGGAAGTTTACTCGTGCTCTTCTCCCTCTAGAGAAAAAATTAGAAAAAAAAATACGTATTAGGACGGAAGTTGTGAGCTGTCAGCCTCCAGCAATATACGTCTCTCGCTTTCTCTCCTCTCTTGTCTTTTGCCTGTCTGTGTGTCTAAAGTAAGGACTACAAAATTTGAATGAGGTTCAGTTGTGGACAAAGTACCCTTTTATTATCATGATCATATTAAAATGTCTCATCTTGTTTAGCCGGAAACAATTTTAAAATTTTCCCTTCACTCTTGCTCCACATTCGGAGAGTTTGTCGGGGAATCTGTGTGTGCAAAAAGTAGGTACACACACGAAACACTAACTTTATTTACCCTCTCTCCGCTCCTCCACTTGTCACAATAATGATCATGAAGCTGATTTGATTAGAGTCAGGAGTTGGGTGTGTGTGACGGAGGGTCCATTTAATTACCACTTTTGTTAGACAAGCCTAAAAAATAATTTAGAAATTCCTCCATATCCCTTCCAGAAACCCTATCCTCTGTAAGGAGGAGAAAGTACTTTCTCCTTGAGAGGATGGGGAGAAATTATGTGTGTGTCGGACGGAACGGTGACTTCATTAGATCTTATTAAAAGATTTTTTTTTCTCCTCCTCTGACTCGACTTGTGAAAAAAATTGTAATTAGAAATGAGGAACGTCCATGGGAGTCCCTGTCTTTCCCTCGTTAACTATTCAGGGGATTGAGGGAGGGGGAGGAGAACGGTGGGTTTGTACACAAGCTGTTCACTCCATAATCGAGTGGTTTGGTTTGAGCCCTCCCAGCTCACAACTCGTCTAATGTCCCACGATAATGTTCATTATGGCTCTTTAGAATGTAAGTGGCTGTCATGTGCAGCCTCACCAGCCATGATCCTACATTGTTCATCCCTCTCTACTCTCTACTAGTAGCCCCTGTGGTCCTGTGTGTGTATTCCACACAGCAATATCAAATTCCCATCTACATTTTTCCCTCTCCTCTCTTCCTAGGATTTCTGAGGTGGATGCGGCCGGAATGTAAAGTGAAAACGACATTGGCTGCGGTGAAAGCATTTATTTCATCAGCTTCATCCTCCTCCTCTTACCAAACATTTTCTAAACTTCCCCTCGCAATCTACAATTCTCCCTCTCACACATTCTCACATCCAACACACACACACATGCAGAAAGAGAGGGATGGAGGAGAGCAATTGTGCTCTTTGTACGTGATATGATCTTGCATATTGATGGAGAGAGAGAGAGTGAAAAAGAGATGGAGAAAAGTATGGAGGATGTTGATACTCTTATATTGAATTCCCTTTCCTGTCTATAGAAAACTCATGAGGATCGTCCTCCTCTATCACAGACCAACCACAATGGCCTCCGAGGAGGAACAGTTGGTCCTCACATTCTTTCCTCTATTATATATTGCTGGTCTAAAATGAACAACAAGTACAAATGAGAGAGCTCTTTAAAAGTTCTCGGACAATCAACACTTTCTCCACAGAGAGAGAGAGAGAGAGAGAGAAATAGGCATTGAGAAAATTTACAAACATTTTCTCTCTCAGCTTTCTTCCTGATTTCTATTTTCCACCATATTTTGTACTGGCTCCTCACACAGCCTATGTTATAAAGTATCATTAATTTTATTTCCCTCCCATTCTACACAACTTCTTGCCAAACTTCAAACAAGAATTAGTGGTCAAATACATATTTTCCAAATCTAACTTTCACTCCGTCTTGACAAACAAGGCTTGTTGTTGGTCTGATCATTAGTTAGGTGGGTGGGGAATGATCAGCACAGTGTGTCTGTTCTAATTATTTTCCTTGCCTCTCTTCCATTCTCTCTCTCTTGTTTTTTCTCTCACCCAGATCTCCGACTCACCCTATTCAGTGTGAAGATTTTGGGTAATTGCTTCATGTAGAGAAACCAAAGTAAACTACTAGAGACAGAGAGGGAGGGATGGAGGGAGAGAGAAAGTAAGGAGGAAGGTTGAAACTTGTCCTCCCCAACCGTTACGTTTATTTATGACCATTTGAATGGACAGTGGAAAGTCTCTATTAAGAGGAGGAGGAGGACCGTTATGGAGTGTGAGGCATATGGTCGGTATTATGAAGTCCTATTAGCCTTGGCTATAAATTTGGAGGTTTGAGTTCCCACTCAAGAAACAACAGAAGAGGAGAGTCTATATCCTCTTCTCTTTACACTCCATGGGATCAGGCTGAAGGAGGATCCTTCTCTCTTTATTTATTAGGTGCTGGATCTTCAGCTTTCTCCTTCTCTCTTTCTCTTCCTTTCTCTCTCTCATTGTGATGGGATGGGATGAGCCGGGAAATGAAAGTCGACATATTTCTTTTTTTATAGATACATATGTAACATGGGAAAAAACGGTGAAGTTTGTCATTTAATCACACTTTATACACACACACTTCATAGTGTGTGTGTCCTAATTTTTTTTGTTCACCCCCTCCTTACTTGTATAATGTCATTTGAACTCATCGAGTTAATGGAACTTTCTCCTAGTTAATCCAAAAGGTAATTAATTATGAGACTCTGTTCCTTTCTCTGAACTAAATCTTTTTCTGCCTCCTTTCTCCCTTCACTCGGACTTGTTCTTAGCCTGTCTGTGAGTAAGCCAACATGTCAATACGTATGTGAGAGGATTTTAGAGATAAGTATGGACACTATTTTCAATAATGCTGACTCTACTCAATCCAGTTGTCAATTAATAATTTTGGATTATTATGGATCTCGAATGGAAAAGCTAGTTAATTAGGCGTCAAAGGCTTTGGGATTTTCCCTTGAAATGTCTTCATGAGGAAACTCTCTGTTTATAGAGAGAAAATAATAAATTTTATTCTAATTTCCCTCCTCCTCTCTCTCCTCTTGTCATCTAACTTGATTAACGTCCAGTGTGCTTGGTTGCAAGTCAAGCTCTTTTTATTGATTCAAGTGTCGGAGGAGGAAGGGAGGTTGATGGAGGTGGTTAGACAACGAAATAGACATTTTCCACCAATCAGCTGATGTGGTCTGACCTCACAATTTGTGCTTGGATTGCTATTTGAACAGTTGACCATGACTCTCTCTTGTTGCTCTCTCCCTCTCTCTCATGAAGGAGAAATCAGTTACAGTGGACTGAGTGGAAAGGCTTATTCAAGCGTAAAAGCTAAATTTTCCAGTCCTTCTGAAAAAGTTGAAGGGAGGAGGTGGAGGGGGCGGAGGGGGAAAGCAGGAGTTAGCAAAAGTCGGTTTAATAAAATCCAATCGAGAAAGCGTGTGCATTGATATGTCGTCGTGAGTGAGGTTCGCGTGTAATGATTTTAGCGTGTTACATTTTTAGTAGGGGCCTCTATCTGAATGACTACATACAAACTGGATGTATTTCGACACGCTCTCTCTTTCTCCCTGTGTGTGTGTGTTTGTGTATGTGTCGCTTTTTCAAGAACTTTACTTTGAGTTGAGGAGGGGGGAAAAGAGAAGATCGATAACCGCTTATCGCATCCTTCATTCCTCGAACAGTACCTTTAGCACACTGAGCACCTTCAGTAGTGAAGTCCACATACTCATACACTTTCTCTCTCTCTCTCTCTCTCTCTCTGTTACTTTCTCTCTTGCTTTCTCTACATCTCCAACCACTGCATTTTGGGGATGGAGAATGGTATTTCCGTTATTGCCAAGGGAAAAATCTGCACAACTTAGTAATGTCGGGAGAAGGATCAAACTTCTTCACGTGTGTCCTGCATGTGTGTGTGTGGTTATGATGCAATATATAGGTATGTCAATGAGCTAGCGTGGCAGAGCAGTACATCCTGACACTCGTAAGCTATCAAATTTGCATCATGATCATAATATTCATTTCCAGCTTTGCCACCCTCTGAGGATTTTCTCTTACATTTCTCTCCACTCACAACCATGACGACGATCCTCGTTTAGCCTTTCCTTGAAAACACACGAGGATTCCATGTACCTACTAGTACATCTCCTTTATACATGTTGTGTGTGTGTGTTGAGAATAATTACCTGTCTCGTGAATGTAAGTTGAGCAATCAGTAGCTTTCAAATATGTCATGAAAGTAAACATGGGGAAAGGGGATTGGGAGTCGGAAAAGGTGAATGTCGTCTACAAAAGGGAATCTTGGGAATTCAGAGTGGAGTGCCACTAGAAAAATATAATCAAGTATTTTTTGGTATTATCATACACACTCCTCGTATAGGTATGTGCCTTTGTGTGTGTAGTGTGTAAGCCAAGAGTACAAAATTCCAAGTATGTGGGCGAGGGCAGTTGCTTTATTACATGCATGTGCTCGTGTGGATGTGCATGTGTGTGGTAGTTGCAATTTATTAGAAGAATTCCATGTATTATACTTATTGTTCCAGAAGTACTCTTAGGGATTGTGTGTGTTGGTTTTTCCTTCGTTCGTGATATCTCAAAAAATGTTTGTGATTTTTGTTGAGAGAACAAGAGAGAGAGAGACATGCCAGCAATAACTTTTTTCTTCCCTTGTCATTTCTCCTTATTTCCTTCAAAGCCTGAGAAAAAGAAGAAATAAAATATAATATGGAATTTCAAGGTAAAGTAAACTTATGATGATTAATTTTTTTCTCTCTCTCTCTCTCTCTCTCTCTTTCTTTCTTTAGAAAAACCTCAACATCAACATCACCGAGCTGAGATTACGGGGACTAGAACAATCGCAAAATTACGAAGTACGACTTGAGGGGCACAAAAATAATAAAAGTGTATCCACTTTCACCTTCACAGAAGAGGAGAGAAGAGGCAAATCAAAGTTGACCAAAAAATTTAATAATTCTACTACTACTACTACTACGTAATAATAATTTAATTGTAACTGAAACTACTTGAGAGTAGCTGCACCATACAATTTCACAATGACTCATCACATGACACAATAGGAGAATACAAGTGTGACGGCGGCTGGATCCCTTCAAGAATATGTGATTTGTTGTGTCAATGATTTAACATTTAACCTAGCATGTAAATAGAAATTTAAGCTGAGAGTACCTGGATGAGAAACCCCATAAAATTAGACACGATGAGATCCTTGAGGAGAAAGTAGAATGTTGTAAGGATCTTCAGCACAATTGCACAGCCCCTGATCAGTGACAAGTTTTCTTTAGGAGTGTGTGTGTGTGCGTGTGAAAGAGGGTGAGAGGAGTAATTCAATTTGTAATGATGATATTGTTTTTGTTGTTAAACCCTGACTCCAGTCACTCACCACTCGTGTTACACACACACACACAAGGAAGCGAAGGGGGGGACGGATGTGGGTCAGAGTCACAAAGACCAATGGACGAGGGAGCCAAGGTCAACAGAGTAATTACAAGAGCAAATAATTCTCGAAGATCAATATTGGTTTTCCAAACATAATATCGTCGGCCGATGTGTGTGTGTGGGGGGGGGGGGGGGGGGTATTTTTTTCTCTATTGGACTGAGGACAACTCCCAACTTCAAAAGTCATCCCGCATCAGTGATTGTGTTTTTGGGAGGGAAGGAGGAAGGAAAAAGTTTCCCTTCACTCCTGACAGCCTAATATAAAAGAATAGGACACACAAGCATAGCTTCACTTGGACATAGACCCACCGACCCATCAAAGACAAGTTGGGCTAATATGTACATATTAGGGACAAGAGAAAAATAAACGAATAAATCTTACCCTGAGTCAACACGGAACGTCTCTCCCCCCTCTCTCTCCCCGTCTCTCTCTCCGCACCGAATTTCTCAAGTCTGGAGTAAACAGTGCCATGGACACACGTACATATTTTTGGACAAACAGAGAACCACTCTCCTCGTCCCAGAAACGTCAGACAAGAGAGGAGAGGAGAGGAGGAGGAAGAGGAGACAGAAGAGGAGGGTGTGAAAGTAAATTGGCCGGCACTCGATCCCGTGCCCGTCCACTCAGTCACTGACTCCCTTCCACCGATTTCCTCACACGTTAACAACACATTAGGGATAATTAACAATTTCGAGGGTACATCCTGGATTTTCTCCGAGAGTGAGGATCTCGTGATCTCAATGCAGCCATAAAATTCCTTTTCCCTTCTCTCTTCTATCCACACAATCTTGATTCTGAAAGTTTAATGGCTCACCCAGGAATAATTACTTTTCTACTCTTAATGACATGTTCACATTTCACATCCTTCTACCAAGAATTAACATTGATTTTTTTACTGCGTCTTGAACCCATCACACACACACATAAATACATAGTCCACACTAACTCTTCTAATGATCTGAATTGGAATTGTCATACGCAGAGCACACATAAAATAGAATGGTGATGATTAGGCCAGCAGCAGCTCATGATTTTTATATTGGTGAGATTAAATTAATAGAAAAAAGGAGGCTGTAGCAGAGGAGAGTAGGAGAAACGCACTGAATTTGTGAAAACGTGCTGATTACAACTCTTGAAAACTTTTACAAGTGTAAAGCGGTACACTTTGTGCCCTGGAGTCAAGTACGTACTAATATTTTGTAAGGATCACTAATAATAATAATAAGAGTAATCTTTCACTCCAGAGTGAAGTGGATGCTCCTCTTTTTTCTTGACAGTGTCTGTCATCTCAACTAGTGATAATGTGCATTGGTGTTTCACCCTCTTTTACTTTCAGTGTGATTTAGCATTAATTAACACATCTTATCTTCACTGAATATCATTTTTATGTCATCTCATTGACTCACAAAATCTATATATATATATATGATTACATAAATGTATATTACAATATAAAAAAGAATATTCATCATGTGACCTTTTCAACCCTCTGTACCATATTGTAGACATGTCAGATTTGTATAACTAATCTACGTCTAAAAATATGAATGAACTTTGTGATTATAAAGTATAGAGGTAATCAGATTATATTGTACTACAAATTCGAAAATCATATCCACGCGATAATCTCTCCCAATTGAATACAGGAGAAAAGCGAACTTTCTCCCTACACGAAACGATGAAAAGGGAGAAAGAAAGATGTTACAAGAAATAAAAAAATGATATTTAATGTGCATGTGATTAATTTGTACCAAAAAATTGATTTCCTTCATTCTCATACTTGTCAAGTCAATCAAAAACGACGCGTGTTAAACTTGGCAGAAAATAGAGAGAGAAAAAAACCGGCGTGGAACCTCCCAAAGTCAGAATTTCAATTATAGCTCTCATAATTAAATTCATCCAGTCCAGCTTCCATTAATTATACTTCATTATAGATTTCAGAGTTCCCCCTTACATTCTATCTTAGGAAAATCAGACTGAATCTTCAAGTGGTCTTTTCATTTCCCCCTCTACAGCATAGGATGACCCCCCAATTGTGTGTGTAGAGAGAGAAAGTCTTTATAGTCATCGCAATTGACACGATGGTACATGAGGATAAAAGCCTGATTAGTCGTCTCTACAAAACTTGATCCAAGGGTTCACACTTGTTGCACCCACTTTCTCTCACTTTCTCTTTGGAATCTCGGATGGATCTCACATCCCCGTCGAACCCCATCCTTTTTTTCCCTTTCCAACTTCCATTACTCTTTCTTCCTTTTGCTTGGATGCATCTCCAAAGTTCTGTGTGTGTGTCCTCATACAGAGAGAGAGAGAGAGAAAATTAAAATGTGAACATGTTTCCCTATTCATCCCCTCCCTCTCCAGGAGAAAGTCTTGTGTGTGTGTGGCTCTCTTCCTCTACTCTCATCCACTTATCCTTTTCATTACCACTTTTGTCTCTCCCCCTGCTCATGTGTCACATGAGACTGCTCTTGTGAAAATTAGATCCGTTTCCTCCTCATTGCAACTCAGCCCAGCTGCCGCTCCTTCCTTCCTTCCCTTCCAAATTGTACATACATTCAGGAGTCCTAGCTTTCACTTTCACCAGTGAAAGTGGAGAGAGTTAAAAACTTAATTAGAACCCTTTGAGTACATTTTATCTAATTTATAAATTCCTCTCAATCTCCAGACATATTTAAATGACTTGCCAGCACACACACACACACACTCTCGTCATATCATGTTATATCGACTTTTCAAAATTAGTCAGCTGAGCAGGAGGAGATTATTTCTGTGTTGAACCCCCTCATAATTCAGATGAGAGAGGAGGGGAAGACATTGAAGCCATAATTATGCAGAGTCCGTGACAATGAAGATGGTAATGGCCATTTTCACTTGATTAAATCCTCCTCCGCCTACACACATGGTTTCTCCCCATGACGTGAGTGCGAGTGTGTAGTGTGTGTGTCTCCGATCATTTCCCCTCAACTGTTGTGACCACAGTGTTACATCCTCCTCATTCACTTCAACCAGACTTACAATTTAAATGGAATGACCCACTTGGCATATAGGAAACAGTTCTGTGGTTTGGCCCAACTTACGCATACACTCCCAACCTCACATCACAAACTTTCCCTATTGTCTTACCACCGATAATTATTGTTCCTTAAAAGCTCCCTCATTGTACTCCTCCACCCACGAAGAGACTGCGTGTGTGTGTGGTTGTGTGTGTACATTTAACTTACACTCATGGCAGAAGAGACAGAATAAATATTTTAATGTGACTCTATATACTTGGACACATTTATCTTGTCTAGTTTGTAATTAAGGAGAAGCCAACCACATGCTTCCCCTCCTGCAAGTCTTCCTCCCTCTTTCTCTCTTGGACTGAAAGAGAAAGAGACAGGGAAAGGAGGCGGAGGAGGAGGAATGAAATCGGACTGGGGTTCTCTGTCTCAAGGATCCAAAGGATGTGAGACTGTAGTGTATGTAATGGACTATACTTGTACTCCCCTCCTATCTCGCCCTCTCTTTCTTACCTCATTTCATTTTATTCCATATGGAGAAGCCACTGAGGGGAAGGAGGAGGAGGTAGAGGAAGATTGGGAGAAAGAGATAGAAAGTGAATATAAGGAAATAAGTTAACGAAGGAAACGGAATTTTCTTCTAACTTTATTCGATTCCAATTCCCCATCCACCTCTCACTCTCCCAGAGTGAGTCTCTCCTCTCAGATGAAAGTCCTTATCTTTTCCCCCACCACACACACTCCTCCTCCTCCTCCACACACACATTATACTTGTAACAAGAGGGTGAGTATAGGTAAGGTCCATTCGACTATAAATCCGACACTCCTTATGTTCCATCGGTTATCTTGTTAGAAGTAATTGACGTGCCCACAACAATTTTAGCATTACTTACACACTGGCCAACACACCAACTCCCTTCCTCTCTCCCTCTCTCTCTCTCCGAAAAATTTACACTGACCCCTACACATATGGGCACACACACAGTGAAAGGGTATAGTGTAGTATGACCTCGTCATGGAGGGAGAGAAGAAAAACTTGGGAATTTATAGTCATGACCCGGGGAAAATTGAGCAGAGGCAAAAGAAATTATATGGACTACACAGAACGGGAGAAGACTGAAGAACAGAGAAATGTGGATGTGCCTTGTTTTGAGGCTATTCTTGTTCTGGATAAGAGGCGGTGGAGGAGGAGGGGATCTTTCAAGAACCATCGACTCTCCCTTGATTTATGACCAACAGGAAATTCACTTCAACTTTATCACTCTCCCTTACCTTTTTCCATTTCTCACTACACTGCACCCAACTCCTTCTTCTTCTTCTTCTCCTCCTCTCGCCGTCCTGATCAAAGTCCCCTGGTTATTTTTCCCTTCAATTTTCTCCAATGGACAATTTTATCTGAAAATCTTCCTTCCTGATCTTCCCAGACATTTTAAAAAACCCATGAGACTCCAGTCGAAATTGGAATCAAGTGACTCTTTTCCTCTCGTCCACTTCATACCTTGTCTGAGTGTGTGTGAGAGAGAGAGAGAGAGAAATACATTGCCCATGGAAAGGGGGATTTCATAATCATGTACTCATACACTTACATCAAGTCGCAGCAGAATGAGGAGAAATATAGGCTGTTTTTTCCTCCAACATGGAGTCGTTCATGACACAAAAGAAAATGACGGTGGTGTGTGTGTACTTTCACCATTCTTCTGGTACTGGTAGGGGAAAGGAAGATGTGATGTGGAGAAAGGATGGAGGAAGGTAAACATAAATTACTGTTCTACAAAAAAAATATATTGAAGGGAAATGATGGGTCCTACCATAGAAAAAGATGGGCTTCACCAGAATTTTCGTACAAGATCAAATGAAACAAGAAATTTATTATGGAGAAGAAAATAGGGATCATAGAATGGGGCCACAACTATCCTGGCCTCGTTGTTTGATGAGTATGAATGACTGTCGGATTAATATCTGATTAAATTAGGGAACAGACAGTAGAGGAAACAAAGGAAAACATATCATGACCCATGGGTCATGATACTGCAGTGGAAAGATGAACCTTTCAATGAAAGTGGAAGGAGATGAATGAATGTTTCATTACTCCTAATATTCGAAGGGAGAAAACGAGAGAGAGGGAGATAAATACAAAGTGCCTGGGGAAAGCAATATTTACTAAATGTGTCTGGATATTCACAAAAAATAACAGACAATTTAGCTGGAAAAAGAGCATGTGTTAAAAAACTGGTCTTGTCTCACCTGGAATCTCCGAAAAATAATCTTTTTCCTTTATGAAATTTAAACTGAGTAGATGGTGAACACGCACAGACATGAAACACTTAATTAAATTATTTTTTTTGAAATAAAAAAATTCTGAAACATGAAATGTACATGTGAAAAAATGGAAAATCTCACAAATGATCGTGTACAACTACGAACGTGTGATTGACCATCATTTTTGAAATTTTTCTCATCACTTATCCTCCTCCATCATTCCCACGCATTGTCTCTTAGTCAGTTCTAATTCTCGTCCATTTACTTCAATTTCCCCAAAAATTATTAGCTCAAAATTTTTCTCTCACACTTTGTAAAATTTCATTTTCCCCAGCACATTTCCTCACGCCTAATATTAGACTAGATATAATTTACTGGATCCCTGGCCAAGCAAAGTACAATTTGTACCAAATTTTAACTTTGCATGTCAAATCTCCATTCTTGCACTCTTGCCAAAATTTACGAGTTCATTTTTCCTCTCTCTCTTTCAACTCACATCTCAACTAATTATTGAGACAAGGCTAACTGTACATAACGGTGGATCCCCCATTTTCTGAGGAATCCCACCCCTGACCTTCCCGTGATAATCCAGACTAATGACGCACCCATGTTGTCCACTCAGCTAGTTTGAACACGTTCTCCCTCCAAATCCCTCATAATAAATAATTATGGATCCATTTTCCCACACACACACGCATACAGCTGTGATGTCAGCTCGCAATCCTTTTTCATTCCATCCAATAACATGAATGAAATAGTAAATCCGAGGATGGCTCTCCCTATTCACAAGAGATGTACACTGATTAATGTGTAGGAGAGAAAAAAATTTGTGTGGGCTTTCGACATTTTCCTTATGTCACTCCTTAATGCAGGGTGTATGTGTGTGTGTGCCAGTTTTCCGTTTATTTCATTTTATGAGGACACACGTCTCCCCTCCCAATCCAGCCGGGAAAGTGAGAGTGAAAGGAGGAGGGGGGTGTGCAAAGTGGGTTAAAGATGAACCTTCATGGAGTCTTCTTTTTTTCCATACACACAGAAAATACAAACGACAAACCTTCTTATCCCATTAATCTCCAGCCTCCCACCCACACCCATATTTTCCACTTGTGTGTGTCTGTGTGTGTGTGACAAAATAGGATCCAAACCTGTGGCTCTCTTTTCACTCTGACAATTGTACGCACATCCTATGGGGGATGAGAGGAAATAATGTGATTTATATGTATCTCTTCACTTTATTTATAAGTCTCTTGTGGTTTAAATCTACTCTCGTATAAAAAATGTATGTGTGTGTCGGGGACAATACAAGCCAAAAATCTTTTTAAAAATCCAGTTTCAGCCCCAGACACAGAGAAGAAGCACCAAGGAAGCAACATGAATTCTCGTTCAAGCCCATCTGACTTTCTCTTTCCCCTTTCAAAATTCTCTTCATCTCAATCTTCTCATATATTCAAATTTAGAGGAAAGTGTCAAAGTTTTTTTCCATGTTCCAGCTCAATTTATCTGAGTGTCCTTTGTGTCTGTCGACAATGACACAAATTTAAAATCTTGTGATCAGGAGTAAGGAGAAAGAGAGTTGCAGAGAAGGAAAAAGGTTTTTTAGGGAAAATGTACATCAATTTCCCCCGAATTGTGGATGGTATTTATGCCTGGCCCAAAAATGACTGCCCTCCCTGTCCTACCATCCTAGATCCTTGTAAGGATGTGGAGATTTTCTTATTTTTTAAAAACAATGTCTCATATTCTCGTACACAGACACATGACCCAATCTCTTTCTCATCTAATGGCATCTGTCCCCGTCCGCCTCCTCCATATCGGTCCTTTATGAGAGAGAGAGTGAGGGTGGGTGGGTGTGTGTGTGGAAAAGTTTTTTTAATAGAGAATTTCAGTATTTGTGTAGTCGTCACAGAGGAAAAAAATAGTAAAGCTCTTTAAGTGCAGCCAGATTGTGAGAGGAGAAGTAAGAGAGACGGACGAGGAAAAAATGAGTTGGGAACAAGGGTAAAGACACACACACACACACACGCAGAAGACAAGGGAAATATATCAATAGACAGGGAATGAGAATCAGTATAAGATGCACCAAATGTTTTGACTCGTATCATATGACAGTCAGAATCAGTCAATGGTAAAAAAATGGAGGAGGGAAAGCAGAGGAGAAAGAAAAGGCTTTCCATTTGATTAAACTTTACATGAGAAACTCCCTTGCTTTCTCTCAGTGGTGCCATTCTATTTATCTTCAAAGCCTTCTTTTTCTGCTTGTTTTCTCCAGACGACAACGACGGTAACAAAACTTTTCCCTCTTTCTCCTCCTCCTCCTCCTACGTCTCCTCATCTTTCCTTCATCCATTTCAATACGAGGGGAAAGGAGTCACCATTTTTCATATATTTATTACACAAACACACACACACCATCATCTCACCCTCTATTCTTCCCACCCGCACGCACACAGCCATTCTCACCTTCCATTCTAATAATTTATTATTATTACAGATCGTTGTATACTCCATGGGAGAAAGTATGTTTTTGCAAAACTTGTCCTTCCCCTTATTATGCAAGTATGTGTGTGCAAAAAAAATATTATTTACTTTTTATACAGCAGTGTGTACACAAAACATGGAAACACAAAGACCCCGCTTCCTCGTGCCCTTCTCCTCCTCCTCCAGTATTCATTCGCCACTCTAAAAAAACATGGAGTAGGAATAAAAAAATTCGCAACTCTCGTATCATTGTCCTGTAAATCGTCCCATTTTTTTATTTGTCAAAAAATGAGAGCGTCTACATAAAAAAGAGGGTGTACAAATTGACTGGATTTTCCGGAGAGAGGAAGGAAAGGACCAGTGAGGTCATACAGAATAAATTTAGAGAGAAAAGCATATATTGGTGAAATCTCATTTTTCTTTTGAGAAGGATGAAATAAAAATGAAAATGTTGTATCTATATTTAAAGAGAAAGGAAGAGAGTGTGTCGGTGAGGATAAAAATGGAGAAGAAAACATGGAGTCTAAAATCCCAGGACCCTGGCTACTCTTCTTGATCTTTGTATCTTTGTGCATGAGAGAGAGAATGGGAAGTGGAAATAAGTACATATCAAATTGGTGTCAGCTGTGTTTGTGTGTGCCCATGCCCTTTGAACTTTGATTCAAGTTGACATGACTCGGATATTAAAAAAGCTGTTAGGGAGTGCACAGTGTTCAACGGTGTGTGAGTGTGCGTGTGAGTGTGTGTCCTCTTCTAAAAGAAATGGTGCTCAGATGACTGTTTTTAAATTAAATCCTGCATTTTTGTGACAAACTCAAATGTAAAGGTGTGAGGAGGAGGTGATGGTTCACTCTCATCTCTCCATTTCATACTTTGTGAACATATGTTGACAAGGAACTGAGGATGTGTGTGTCTCTCTCTCTGTGCGTGTGTGTGTGGACCTCCCTCCTGGAAAATTAATCAAGAAAAAAAAGCTCAATTCAAAATGAGATTAACATTACATGAATGTGGAAGGAGGTTGAATAATTCAACATCCACTCACACAAGCCAAGGATGGGTCATGGTTCTCCGCACTCCATAATTAATTGTATAATGAATTAAAACTTTTTTCCCCTTTTACAAAAAAAAATAAATCATCTAAATCTGTCCTGGAGGAGAGTGGAGGGTGGAGAGTGTGTGTGGAAGGAGATAAATGTCCACGGTTAAATTCTTTCAGAAGAAAATGATGAATTACAAATGTAGGAAGTGAAATTATACATCCATAAAATAAGAAGATTTTTGGACAGTATTTCGGCAGTCTCTTCTTAATTCCTTTTGGCTCAGCTAATGTAAAGACACACACACGCCACACACGCACTATGATACTCCATGATACGAGCTAATTCATGGTGTATTACTCAAACATTCAATTTATTCATGGAGCTTATAGAGCCTTCAGAAAAGGAAGTGGAGGAGACGGAAAAGAAGAAGAAGAAAAATTACTCGGCTCTGTAGCTGGAAGCTCCAGCTGGGCCAACCTCACGTCCCCCCTTTTTTTCCTGGATAGCCTGGAACTCACCGTCTGTCTATGTCCTTCCAACTACACACACACACACTACTACATGTACATCACAAGCACACACAACTTTAAAAGAGTTTGAATACAGCCAAGCGAGGCAATCCTTTCCCTATCGTCTTAACAAAACAAACCATAAAGATATATATTCCATAAATTTGCATTCAAATAGTAGGTATCATCTTAAAATTTTCCATTCCTCCAGACTCAGACTCCAACGCCAGGAACCACTCTTCTCTCAAAAGAAAGAGAAAGAGAGAGAGAAAAGTAAAGTTTTTTACTCTGGAATCCTATGCATATGTACAAGAGAGAGAGAGAGTGAGTGAGAGTGAAAGTGAAAGTGACGAAGGGATCTCTCTCAACTAAATTTGGATATTTTCTGGAATAGTCCCTTCCACTTGGCCATGCCATGGCAAATTTTTTTCTTCTCCATTTCCTAAGATTCTACTGTCCTCCTCCTCACAACCGTCTTCCCTTCATACCCCTCTTCCCCTCCCCCTCGAGCAACCTCAACGTGGTGACATTGTCCCTTAGGTCCTCTATTTCTCTTGTTCTAACTTCTTTGCTCCTCCTTCTCATCCTATTTTCTACACATTAAAACTTTGGGAGTCACCAGAGACCCCCAAAGAAAAATATAGGGAAAAACTTGAAAGCTTTCTGCATCTCTCTTTGGTTGTGTGTACAGTGTACACGGTGGCACATAACCTTTGTCTCCCCCCTACAGCCAAGACAAGGAGAGGTCAAAAAATTTTGAAAATACAGTTTCGTAGAGAATTCAATTCTACATCTATCCCATCAAACATCAGATCAATAGGTCAAGTCATGTGGGCAACAGTGGGAAATTTTGATTTTTTCAACCTAATTTCTGAACGTTACTGCAAAAAGCATTGAAAAATTGAAGACTAAAAATTGTTTTCATAAAATTTT
>WJFB01001528.1:0-29915 GCA_009870185.1 Pygmarrhopalites habei | reverse complement strand
TAGTCCAATGCAGACTACAGCCACAGAGTCGAAAGAGAAACTTATTCCCTTCTGGTTCTTGAGGAATGTATGGTGACGTTTTCTCGCCTCTCTTTCCCTCCGCTCTCATGTGACAAATATCATTATTTTTTTACCCAAGACTTTCCATCTTCCCTCTTCCTTTTCTCTCTGCCGTTTCTTTTACTTTTAAGCCGATGGGGGGAGGAGTGACTCCGTACCTGCCTCTCCCTATTTCTTTGAGTTGAAGCGACACATTAAGCCAAATATATAGCATCCCTACTTACCTACATACATCCACGCTTTGTCTTCCCCCCTCCTCCCTCCTCCTCCTCTCCTGATAAAAGAAAAGATTTTCTGGGAAGAGGGGGAACTCTGTTTTCAACATTTTAAGAACATTTTAAATTACTTCCCCCTGCATTATCTAGATTGAATTTTTTCCACTCTCTCCTTCCCAACTCCCACCAAACTCTCAATCAACTCAGTTGAGAAAAGAGTGAGAGGAAAAAAGAAAATACTGGGGGCTGCTTTCAATCCGGCGAGAGCTTAGACTGGAATATATACACGCACGGGAGGAGGCTACAAAAGCTGGATGGGATTTAAAAGAGAATTTCTCAGAAGGACGAGGAGGAGGAGGTGTATAAATGGAGGGGGAGTCTGGCTTAGAGGATGGAATTTGGGCTCATCAAGAATCCCCTCTCCACAAGATGCAAATGCAAATCGGAGCTGTCCTGATTAACGACAATTATCCCTCTAATCTAATTCCTTACTTTGACTCTCTCCTTTTCTCTATATCATCTTTTTCCAGGGAAGGAAATTCCTTGCCAAAATCAAACAGGTAGGATGAGCGAGGGAAAGGGGGATCAATTTGAATTTGTCACCAAAAATCTAATCTCCATTTAATTGTCATGGCTGCACTCCTCCTCACAAAAAAATGTAATTACGATTAATTGGGACAAATTCCTTCAAGACAATTGTCTCATTTCGGAGAAGGAGGGATATGGAATAGCATGGACGACAAAATTGAATGAATTTTAAACAATTGCCAAAATTCTCCCTTATAAATATGTGAAGAGTCTTTCCCTGCACACACACAATATTCCAGTCTAAATGGGTCAGAGAGAGAGAGAGAGAAAATGGGGACAGACTTTCTCTGTATTTTTGTGTCTTTGTATTGTCCCTTTACGCTTGAATGGTGATTCAGATATGGCTTCTCCATTTTGTTCCCACTCTCCGTGCCCCTCCTCGAATAAAATAAATATAGGCTCTCTCCGTTTTTCCATATACTGAACGCCCTGGAAAAAGAGGGATGCAGATGGTGGACTTGTTCTTTGTGTGTGTGTGTCATGGAAATGATGTCATAAGAAAAATTGTGTGGGAGTCCCTACCTCTTCACATACACACACACACACAGAGGGAAATAGAGAGGAGGAAAAATGGTAGGAGAATTGCAAGGAATGGAATGTGAAAAGGACATTTTGTATTGTATTTCTTTCCCCACGAACCATCCCATCCTTTCATGGGATTTTTGTATCTCCCTCTGCCATTTGGGGAGTCTACAGGAAAGAGAGAGAGTGAGTGAGTGGGGAGGGAACGATTTGCAAAAATTTTGAGACGCCACCCTTGTATACGGATTAGGGATATTATGTGCATACGACCAGGGAAAAAGAGAGAGAAAAGGGAGGGATATAAAAAATTGTTGAAATTACCTTGAAAAAAATTGTTTATTTCACTCTAAATTCCGGGACACAAAAGGGACCCGGGACCCGGGGATAATGTTTGAGGGGGGAGAGAGGGAAGTAGATTGGGAGAAGCACTTGTGTAATAAAATTTATTTTGACGATCACTCTTCTCATCAGCCCATCTCTCCCTCCCAACTCCACTTTCTCTACTTTCCATGGGAATCGCTTAAATGAAGAGAATGAGGGCTGCAAGTAAGCAAAGCTTTTTCAACGAGCATTCAACGGAGGAGGAGATGAATGAAGATTTTAGCTTTTACAAAATTTTGTATGGGAGTAGGATATGAGAGGAGAAAGTCCTGAGGAAAAATCCTTGGGAGTTGAGAGAGAGATAAGGGCAGTTGGTAAGGGAGGGGGAGGGGTACAGAGATTCATGGGAAATTGACAATATGCTTTAGACTCTTTGAGGGATCAGCAGCTCATCTGAGATTATATATTAATTCTAACTCAATGAGTCCATAGGGACACGGAACTATCATCGCTGATAACAAAGTTGCATTCAACCAATCCATCCTCCCGCCGTTAAGACCCCCAAGAATTCTCAAAACCAAATCGCATTGCCAATAGCCACCATTCAAATCTCCAAAAATTTCTTCCTTTCCCTCCTCACATCCACTTTCACTCTGCCATTTCATCCGGAACAAAAAAAAGAAATCATAAATTTATTGAAATTCTCCAGACAAATTTCTCTTTGGAGAGAAGGGGGACCACCCTCCATTTCCCAATCCTTCCTTTGCCTCAGTCAGTCTTTTTTTAAAACTAGAATATCTCATTCCAAACAAAATTAAAAATTAACCCGAGACATTTGTACACACACCCAGCTTCTCCCTTTTACCGGGATTTGAGTCTCAACTCCCGGGTTTTGTACAATTCTAATTTCCCTGGCTGAAAGGGGGGATTAAGGGAAATTCCTTGTCCAAAATGTCTTGATTGACTTATGGGAGAGTGGGGCTGAAGGGTTTTCATAATAATGGCCGCACAAATTAAATTTCTCTCCATCTCTTCATAATGGAATGCTACAGAGAGAGAGAGAGAGGGAGAGAGGAAGACGGGCCAGATTTTGCGTAGTCTCTAAACTTGTCAAAGAGGGGGAGAAGAGAAAGCTGAATCCGGAGGTGGAGTGTGTGTCAAGGAAATCAAGTGGGTTTCACCCCCACCAAAAAAGTGTCGCTCTATTTTTTGAGAATATAAAATAAAAGATGATGTATCTCTGCTCTGTATGTTCCTTACACAGGGACAGACGGAGGGAAAGGAGCAGGGGGCATGTAATAATGGGTGGTAGTAGCAGAGGAGAGTGGGAAAAGACTTGTTTCTTCAAAGTCCCCCTCCACTCTCTTCCCTTCCCTGCTTCTGCTCCGCCGAGATAAAGCCAAGGGAGGGTATTAGAGGATGAGAGAGAAAAAAAAATTCTTCTTCTTTTCTAGCACACTGGTTTTCCTTTGCTTAGGAGGAAGGAGGAAGGGAAAGTCAAGGGAAAGGAGGTGACAGATCCCGAAATACATGGAGGCGCAGAGACTAGCATGAGTATTTTGACATTATGTATCTCATCACTCTCTTCCCCTCCGTCTTCCTCCTCTTTTGCTCCGAGGAGAAGAGCATCTTGTTAAAATGTCTGTCTCGTCTCATCTTTTGCAGAATTTTTTTGTGCTCCATATTCAGAGAGAGAGAGGAAGTGAGTGTACTTTCTCCCATTCTCATAGTCCTCCTATCTCTTCTGTTTGTGTGGAGATGGTGAGGAGGAAAGAGCAATTGCCGCAAATTTGGCAAATTCTGACAATATTCCCAAGCTGGGCACCCTCTCCCTACAAAAGGCGAAAAGAAAAAAAATTCCCCCACTTTCCCACGGCGGACTCATCTTCCAGGTCATATTTCCCCGACGTCGGCAATTTCTCTTCCTTTCTCCTTCTCTCTCCGCTTTGGATGGGAGGGAAGGCAACGTGCTTTAGATTGCCCATCTACTCCTTCCTCTGCCACTTTTATTGTTCATCTTAGCGCCTCCTCAAAAGAGGATGAGACACCAACCCACACGATGACACACACACACCCGCCCGTCATGCTGACCGAATTATTTTTGGGAGAGACTTGCTGGGCCCTTCATGCAGGCAGAGGGAAGGGAGGAGGAATGATGTAATATGATTCCACGTGGAGTCCCCGGGCAAGTATAATAAGGAAATTACCTCGGAGGAACATGTAGAGAGAATTCTATGAATTTACTACCACACACACGCACACCCACACCCACACCCACCCCGAGTCACAGTCTAGCCCCACACTGAAAGGGTAGTACACAGAAAGGGAAAGTACCCGGGTAGTTGGCGGGGAAATGAGTAATTCAAAAAATGTGTCCTTGTTTTGACTCCCTGTCTGTAGGTTTTATGACGCTCCATCCTTCTCCTCGTCATCTTCTTGCGAAATTATTACATCTCGGAGAGGAGGAAGCGGACAAGATCCATGGATCCCAATGGACCCTCAGCCACACACACACTCTCTCTGTGTCTGAGGAAGAGCCTATCCCAGCCGCCAACCGAGATACACATGCAAAGCTCTCCAACTCGTGAACGTTTGTCAGGGCGACAGGCGAAACAAGTCGACCATCATCTGTCACTTGACTCCACTATCCCACTCCGACTCCGACTCTACTGTCAAGACTTGAGAGAGTTTCCGATTTTCAGTTCTTCTTCTTCTTCTCCTCAGTCTCATCCCTCTGCCCGTGTCGTGTTTCTGAAGGGAACACGTGGTGTTGACGAGGGAGTGTGGCAGGTAAGGGGGAAGAGAAGAAAGTATAAAAATGTTGAACGACTCTCTATTCCTCCTTTTGTTGTTATTGTGTCGTCAGTCTCTCTCCCCATAACTCTAAACTACACGAATACATTTCATTACATATGATTAGATGGATGTAAATGTACAAGACACAAATGTGAAGTGACATGATATTTTTTGGCCGGGTGCGACGACGACTTGAAGAAAGAAGAAGATATGTGTGTAAATGTTACATTGTACACACACGACACACAAACTAGACTAGCGTATTACATTATATTATTATATATGCGAGGAAAATGTAAAAATATTAAATTAAATGTAAGATGATGAATGACGTCGTAACATTACAACACACAAATATATCCCCTATATTATATTATACAAATTGAGGACGTGTGGACAGGGAAAATCATCGTTAATTCGAATAATAAAAGCCAACAAAGTGATCATCATTTCTTTTCTCATTCTCTCTAATCTTGTCTCATTACCCGCCCCACCACCCAGTCTGTCATCCGTCATTCCTCTTTTCATTTTCAGGGCGACTGTCCTCTGGTAAGGTCTTCATTATCCCTCTCCTTCCTTTGTACAATTGTGGATTTACGACAATCCGGGATATTTCGGGGGTGGCGGGATTTATGATCCAAATTTCGTTGTCCCTGGACTCATCCTTACATTGTACATAAATAAAATAAGGTACAGAGTTTCGGGATATTTGAGGTAGAATCGTTTTGTGTGTGCGTGTGTCTACGGACTCCCTCCATGATAATTCCCGGGTTCGGTGCATTGTGGTGACTGTGGCTGACAGACCGCTGCCAATCATAGATTCCAGCGTAAACCCCCTTCCCCCTCGTTACCGGGACAACGGGAAGCCAGGATTTTGATAAAATGTACACCACTGGATATCCCCTCCGCCCTCTTTCCCTTCCATGGAATTTAATGAAGATCATTTTAATCCTGAATTCTGGTAGAGGAGAGGGAAACGAGGATAATTTTGTTGTACAATATGCGATACAATGGCCCTCGTACATCATTTCTATTGCAAACTATGGCCCTTGCATTGACTCTCATCATCACCCCCCATCCCGTCCATGATGCGCCTTGTTATCATTATTATTACATAGTTTATAAGGTGGTGTGTGTGTGTGTGTGTGTGGGGGGTGGGGGCTCAATGAACACCTGGACGAAATATGATGATGACTCTAACCGAAATTAATGACTTGGCTGCACAACCTTCGAGGTAAAAGTGGATGGAGGAGGGGAGGAGGATGTGGGAGAGAGGATGAAGAATTTAAAGATTTAGGTGTAAGCATAATCTTCAAATTGTGTCTGGATGGAGGAACATGAGCCCCGGCCCAACAAGAACAAGAACCTCCACATTTCCCCCCTCCCCTCCTCCTCTACTCCTTTGACGGTAATAATAAACGAGGAAAAATACACACACACGGCGGAAACTAGCCTTGACTGCTCCAGTTTTTTTCCCTCCCGTAAAGTAGGAGGGAAGATAGGGAAGGAGAACTCTCTTTTCTCTTTTTAAAGAAAGGGGAAGGTGCCGAGGGAGCTTTATATCTGAGATATTCTCATCAATTTTCGTTAGGTTAGTTTTAATAACGGCCCCCTTTCCTCCTTTTTTACGCAGCACAAATGTCTGTGTGTGTGCTCTTCCTACCCACATGGGCTTACTCTTTATACATACTGTATATGCAGGTTGAGAGAAAGTCTAGCATTCAAATGTATACAGAAGGACGAAGCTAAATGTTCACTTAACTTTTACTACTTTTCTCCACACACACACACACACGTGGGTGTGTGAGTGTATCTTTGGGCAGACATCAAATTGCTGCGGCAGAGTAAGATTTCATTTTTTACTATGAAGACAATGAACTTTTCATTTTATTTTTAAAGATTCCCTCATGTTCCCTCCTCATGTCTAAAGTCCATCTCCACTTTCTCCTCTTACTTTCTCCCTGGAACGAGATTTGAGGATGGCGGATTGGATTGAATAATGGAGACTCCATCAATAATTGAATTTATGGACCATAACTAAATTAAAAGTCTTGACTCTTTCAAGGAGATTGAAAGAGGGAGAGAAGATGCATTCTATTCGAATGATGAAAGTATGATATTAATAATAAACGGTGAAAGGGGGGACTTGAATAGATGGACCTTGTTTCTTTCCCCGGATGCTGCTGCTGTTGCGACGACGAGGGACGTGAGAAGACTCTCAAGGCCCCGATTCACCTGTATCAAAAAGAAGAGGAATTGCGGTTTGAGTTTTGCAAGTTTTTTAATTGTATTTTTTGGGACCACCTGGTGAGTGATATAATGGGAGGGGGAGAGGAGAGGGTACGGAATTGAGTGGGAAAAATATTTCTCGTGAGAAAGACAACAACTGACGACAATACAATTATTAGGAAGGCCCCCTCCCCAACTCCCATTCTTCCCTGACTGACTGTGTGTGTGTGTGCACTGTGCACTTTTTACTCATCAACCCGACCGGGACTGCATGGCATGCAACAGAGAGCGAGGGTAATAAGAGACTAACCATTGTGTCAAGAGGAGGAGGCTGTGCGTGGGGCACACACACACGATACACACACGTGTCAGAGTATCATGAGGATTGTAATGGCTCCGGTTCCATATCGATTTACAGAGAGAGAGAGAGAGTGGCCAAATGAACTTTCTTCCCTACATTTTATACTGGCCAGACTCGGACATTTGTGGCGATGCCGTGCCCGCACAAATTCCACTGAAATCCCCGCTCACTCTTAGCATGCCCAGCGAGGGTCGTCCTGACTTCATTAAACTGTCACCTCAATTTGAATGAGTCCAGTTTTTTTCAGGTTGGACATGCTGTGACGGAGTGCATCCGCAGAGTTCTTCTCCTTCCGGCTAGAGGGAAAGACAAACATTTTTTTTCTAAAGACCTTGACTCGACTCGATGCCGTGAGGGGAGTTGAAAGTGAAATTGATGCCGATTATAGAATTGAGCATCTCAAAGGGATGCACTGGAAACTCAATTAACGTTCCTAGATTAATCAGAACTGGGGTAAGAATTAAAACTAGGGGTCAGAAGACTCATTTTCCTGGATGAAGAGTGCATCCAGTCTCAGATGTTCAGTCTTCAAATGAAATTCTCAGTTAATTGGACGATGCATAAACATGCAAGTGAAATTCATTAAGAGATTTTATGAAAGGTTTTGTTAATTAGAAATATAAATTTTCACACGCTGATAGCAATTAGATGAACACTTTGAAAGAGTTGAGAAAAAATAAATGGAAAAAATGGTTGATGGCTAATACTTGAGATGTGGGAAATTTATTTTTCAAGGGATTGTCCGTTCCCAGGAAAGGGGGAGAAGATGTGAAGGGGAAGTATCCAAGGTCGACTGGTCACTATTGAATTTTACCCGGAATGATCTGGAATAAGAAGGATGCGCCCGAGTTGTGTGTGAAAGTGGAATGATGTGTGGAGTCGGAGGGTCTGAGGGGAAAATTGGATACTCAGGTGATTGGGAATGAGGTTAGAGGAGGAGACAAGTGGGCAGTGGACAAACATTGTGAGAGCCTCTCTCCTACCCGGAGAAAGATGATGAGAAAAGAGATGACAGTTTTATGGGTCAACATCTTGTGATGGAGCTGATATAATATGAATTTCCCGAAGTTTTACACCCCAGAGACATCCACTTTCATCATATTCACCTCCTCCCCCTCCCAGACAAAGTAAAGAGAGGGAGATAGGAGGATAGTCTCTGTCTCAACATCGACATTTGTGTATGTGGATAAAATCTCACGCCTCCCCCTCTCTCTTTTCCCGGGACTTGTGTTGGCTTCTCAAATTGGTTGGCGAGTGTGCCATATGGGTGGCACACACACATACATCCATCTCATGACCCAATAAACGGATCAACCACCAGGCCAAGTCTGCATATCAAGTGAACCATCTTGCCCGAATTTTCTCCTCATCCTTTGACCATCATGAACTGGAGAGGGGATGGTGGACGCAGTGTAGGAATGTAGTGTGTACTGGACATATTTGATAGGAAAAATGTGATCACATGATCAGAATATCAATAGCCTCCTCCCAGTCTCGGTGTACATTTTCCCGGAGGAGAGGCCATACGGGAAGAGTTAAGCTGACACTTTGGATGGAGGTTGGGGAAAATTGTGGATACAACGGGCAGAGCAGGGAGGCTTCAGACGTGTGAATGCGAAGGTGCGCCCCCCCCCCCTCCCATCTCTTGTTTCTCCATCGTTTTGACAGCTCTAAATAATTTAATTTATTTCTTCCTATTCCTAAACTTTATCCCATCCTCCTCCTCCTTCTCCTCCAGAGAGGATGCCCCAGGTGACTCGCTCTCTCTTTTCTTCCTCCCATACCTGAGACGAATCTCAATCACCATCCCTCCTCCTCCCCTCCTCCTCCCGTATCCATTTTGCTCTCTATATGGACTCGAGAGGAACCGTAAGCTTAGCTGGATATGGACTTTCATTGAATGAGATTCGTGCACCATCACATCCTCCTCCCTCCCCCTCCTCACCTTCTTATTCCTCATTTTGGCCATCTGATCCGAAACTTTCAAATCTTTTATCCATCTTCACCCAAATCCACATCGCTTTGTCATCAAATCCGACAATTCAAATGTCTTCATCCACAAATGAAAACCAACTCAACAATCCTTTACATTGAGCTGATTCAAGACAATTAAAATGATACCTCGTAATAAAGTTACCCTCCACTGTAAGAAATTAATTAAAAACATACTTGAAAAGAATTAAATGCAAATTCAAATTCAAAAAAGACGGCATCTTTTCATTTGAGTCAATTTATTTCCATGATAATTATTCACCGCCTTTAATTTTGAGTGCTAATTAAGTTAGTCATATTTGAAGAATTACCTTCATCTTTGGTGGGGAGGACGTAAAGTTGTAATACTGAGCATACATATAAAAATGGCAAAAATTGAGGAAATTTTTTTAATTGCTCCAAGAGAAGGATCCGGACAAAAGGGTGAGGATAAAAAGAGGGAGGGAGGGAAGTAAATGTGGTGAGGATGGAGATATTATTTAGACTAAATAGGATTTGGGAGGTGGTAAACGAGGAGGAGAGGAGGACGCATGGTGCAGGAAATGGTAATGGTAATAAGTATAAGGGAAAGATTAATAATATTTGGTTCTCCCAATCCCTTATGTACAAGTCTTGCTTATTCCCGTGCCGGAGAAAGTAGGGAGAAAGTGAGGATGGTTTTTGGAGCGTCAACTTTATCTATCCATTAATCCCATTAGTGCGTTTCGCATCGTGAGAATTAATGGGACTCTCCATGTTTGTCTCCTACTCCCTCTCCATGTATATATGATACAGTTTGTGTGTGTGTGTGTCTCGTATTTGTAGGGAGGATGGGCCGGGTGGGGATATTTGCAAAGTGGCTCACACTTTAAAAAGACAAAGTGAAGAAGGAATCAAATGAGTGTGTACATATATAAATCCTAAGTCCCTGTAAGTCTCTTCCTGGCTTATACATAAACACACACTCAACGCAGAGAAAGAAAGAGGCCAAAATAATATGAGAGAGAGATATAATAAAAATAATGTCTTGTCTTTTAACTAACTAAAATATACTAGGCTGGAAGGTACCTACACAATCCTGTCATTCTCCCCTCCACACTCGAGAAGGACGGGAGGAGGAGGAAGAGAAATGGAGAGAGAGAAATCTGTGATTCTCCTCCTGCTTTGCTCCTGTCAACGAAATCTTCTTAAAAGAAGATGCACAGCCAAGGGAAGGCAGCCAGAGAGAGGGAGAGAGAATAAAGAAAGTAATGGAGAAAGTCATCACCTTGCAAGCCTTGTTCAGAAAATGTTTTCATTGCAGAGTCTGCTGAGAAGAGGGAGAAGAAGAGTCAAGATTTATTAGGGAGGAGAACAAAGCCTCTTGTATCCTTTTTTATATAGGCTAACCCAGTAAAAACTAACTACCCACTTTGTAACTAACTTCCCCTCCCCCTCACCCAATTTAATACCAGCTTTTCATCATCCAGGACAACTGAAGGAGCAACTGAAGGGGCGGGTGGGAGGCTGACAGGGGAAAAAGTTGAAGGCTGTTCATGGGTCATTTCCTGTTCACTATCATCCATTCCTTGAATCCCTTCGTAGTCCCTCTGAATTTCCTTCCTCCAAGTCCTTCTCCGTCCTTTTCCTCGAGGGCTCATAATGCATCCTCCAGAAGAGAGCCATCTCCTGGTCGGTCATGTTCGCTTTCTCCTGGGAAAAATTCAGGAAAATTGTCATTTCAGAAAAAAAATCCCTCTTTCTCTTTTTCCCCTGTTTATCCATTTCAAGTTTCTTTCCCTGAAGCTTCATTATACTTATTCGAAATCTAATGACGTCCCCCCTTCCTCACGTCCAACACTCAGTTGAATTTAATTAAGTTTCTCAAACAATCATCTCACAATGGACTCTCAATGGAATAATTTCGGGAGGGGAGTGTCATGCTGAAGAGAAAGAAGACGTAATAAAGTAAATTGAGATTTAAACAATTAGGAGATGGAGATAATTAAAAACTCACAAGATTCTCGTCTTCCAGGCCGAAATAGTGAGGGAGTGAGTCTTGTCAAAGTCGTCGTCGTCCTCCAGGACGAGGAGGAGATGATGGAGAGAGGAGGGTTCGGCTTTGACCAAATATTTGCGGAGTCCTTGCAGACTGGGATTGGCCTGAATTTGAGCCTCCCCAGCTCCATGCTGGGGGCAGTCAGTTTGGCCGTGGAAGTGAAACTTTTGGTGGTCGTGCCAGTTTTTGAGAGGATGTAGTCACGGTAATGCTCATCCAAATACAGAATCGCCGTGCTGTCAGCCATCCCACTGTACAAAGAGAGAGAGAGAGAGAGAAACAAAATCCAAATATTATTTCTATACACCACTTTCACTCCTCCTTTTTTATTCTCCCTTTCTCCCAGACACATGAGATACGGTTACAGTTTTATGGGATCAGATAGGTCTAGTGGGATTTCTTCGCTCTTTACACTTGGCATCCCATCAACTACACCAGAATTTCCCTCCCCTTCGTTTTTATGCATATTTTTTTTCAACAGCCCCCCTCCCTCCTATTTCATACACTCTCCAAGCAACAAAATGAGTCAAGTGAAATAATAACAGAGAAAGGAAGGGGTCAAGGAACTCGCAAAAGTCCTTCTCTGGTCAACTCGTCGAGGATGTGACACAAGTCCTTGATTTTTTGATTGACTGGTGACATCGTAGTATGGGTCAAGTACTGAAGACTTTCCTCGGACTCTGGAACAAAAGAGTGAGACTGGAAATTAATTTAAATTTGGGTTTGTGGGGTTAGGATAATTATTTGAGGAGGAGGAGGGACGGACCTGGATAATGACCAGTAAATTGTTGGGGAGGAGATGATTAATGAGTGTGGGGACAGTTCGTGAACCAAGAGAAAAAGGCGAACACTGGCCAACTGGATTTCGGGATATGGAGCTGTTCCAATAGAATACTCCCGACCATCCCCTTTTCCCAGTCCACGAGGTCAGGATTATTTTTCAACATGGAACTGAAAATAATGTGAGGCAGGACTTTTTGATAATTTAACATCCATTCAATTTGTTGGTGTGAAATTAGGTTGATCAGAGCATCATGTGTCGGAAGAATGTATCATGACCTAATTTGTTTTTCCCCATGACTTTTTTCATCACCCAAGGTTACAACTGTGGGACCAGCCACTGCATGCAATGTGTCGGTCTCCAAAATTTGATTGCTGATTTTTAATCCGTCGAAACTTAATAGATGGTCTTCCTGTGTACCTTTGCAAGCTTGAAGGCTGTCCAAAATGTTACCGGGTAAGGTTGTCACCGTCAGACGACGTCATGGGTCTCCATGATGACGAGATGGAGCTCTGCAACTGACGACCGGGTCATAGGGAAAAGATGGGAAATATATTTGGAAGAGTCATCATTCGTAGCCCCAGTTGATTGTGTTACAAGATTTGGAGGTAAGTTGTTCATAGTTAAATTAAAGCAAGCTGTAAAATGGGGGTTCTCACTTGGATACGCAAAGCGGGAGGAAATTATGAATTCTTGAGATAATAAATGTAGAGGGGAATTGTGTTATTTGGGAGAAGGAAGATAATTGCCATTGTTTGTGGTTGTAGTTATAATAATACATTAGAGCTGAAAGTGGTTATAGTGGCAAACTCATCTCCGACCACCCGACTCTCCTGCCTTTCCCTGATAGAAGGGACGCCGAAGGCATATTGTCTGTCTGTGTGTGTGTGGGTTGAGGCTGAGGATGAAATGGACTCTCCAGTCGTTAGTCTTTACGGATTGAAATTCTAGGAGAGTTGATGCGACGGTGGCTAGGCTAGAAAACAAGAGTTGAACTTCTCTCTTGTTGTTTTTGCTTGAGATTGGCGGCGGATGGACGGAGGCTGATGAGTGAATGAAACAAGAGGAGCCAAAACTCAGGTCCATTTCATGCTCCTCATTCGACTGGAGGAAGAGGAGAAGCCTCCAGAATTGTACGAATTAGTACAAATCATCTAATTAATTCTCCCTCCCTCTGCAGCTTGAATTTGGGTTTCGACAAAATTCTACAAAGTGGGAGGGAGCGGCTGAAATTCAATGACTTTCATCAGAGACCGCCAAAATCAGAGACCGCACACTTGCACTCACAAGCGGAAATGAGGGTACATGGGGTAAAACAAGGTACGGATGAGTCAGCCAGACACGCACAAATAAACATTCTCTGTCTGTCTATTTGCAATGCAATGGAGGGTAATTTGGGAAACTCGGGGAAAGTTTGATTGTGTGTGTGAAGAGAGAGAGTTGTGGGTGAACACGGGAGGATAAGTAAAGAGGGGAGGGGAGGAGATTGACATGACTCAATCGGTCTAATATAAAATATAAATAGGAAATACGACAGACTGCTGACTTACTGTCCACGCGCTTACTATCCTTGTAATTCCTTTTGAGAGCATCCCTCACCAGAGAGTAACAATTGGTTGCAATACCCGCATTCGGATCCTCCGTACAGGAGTCAGAAGAAGGGAGGAGAGGGAGAATTGGCACATTTTAGGAAATCCTTTTTTGCACACATGTGACGGGCCAGCCTGGCTGGCTATTGGAATATTGAATTGTACTCAGAATGGCGGTGGGGAGGACACGGCAGGCGAGATCTTGGACTCGTGGATTAAAATTGGAGGGCAGGGGACTGGTCACATATTTAGACGTACAATAATCATCCTGTCCTCAGATATGTACTCAAATGCACTGGAGGGAGAGGCGCGCATGGTGGATGACTATTGCCACCCCCGACTCCACATTGTCTGCACAGAGAAACAAAATGACTAATTATTTATTATTGAAAAAATTCATGATTTTCATTTGGAGATCCATGTGCAATCACGGAATGTTTGAAAGGGACTGTATACTTTGTTGGTAAAGGAGAAGAGTTTGGTTGTTACACCAAGTATCACTGCAGATAAATTCCTTGACGCGAGTTCTTCCGCAGCCCTCGATCATTCCGATAAGGAATTGAAAAACATGACTTTTGTCCTTGTCTTTCATTTCATCCACACGGAAAACTTCAAAGGTGGAAACAAGAGCTCCCATCAGTGTGAATTCAACTATGTACCGTTCCCTACATGCACACACACACAGAAACAGGAACAGAGAGAGAGGTCAGAAGTCAAAAGAATTTCATCAAAGTACTTTCTCTTCACACATCCCGACTTAGGCCGCGCTCACAAGACAGACACAATACACACACACACAAAGAGAGAAAGAGGCTGTGATGCATCCATATCATTTAAGCTTTCATAAAGACGGATCAATAGTGAATACCAATATCCTCCTCTGTCTCTCCACATTATGTGTGTGTGTACGTACATACGTACATAAGAAGGATCTCCTCACATTTTGTTGACACTCTCGATTATATTATTCCAGGACGGAGAGAAAGCATTTTAAAATTTTCTTTTCTCCGAAACTCTGGACAAAGATCCCATTTATGTGTGTCAAAGTAATTTGAATTTCCATTTTTGAAGTTCAAATTCCGAGAGTGCAACTTCACACAGTCACATTCACCCTTCCATCCCAGTCAAATGAAATGATGTACAATTTGGATGGAGGAGGACAGAGAGGGGGTCAGAGTGACTTGGAATCCATCAACATAATTTATCGACTACTTTTGACCTCAACCAGTCAAATTGAGGTCGAATTGAAGAGGCGTCGACTACTTATGACTTGTAAAATATTGTTGATCCTCCTGGTTAATAGGAGCTTCATTAATATGTACATCCGCACTCGGAGGTGGGTGAGTCTTGATGGCGGGATCCCTGCTTTAATGCTGCCTGGGTGACAAATGCGAGGGAAAGCTCACGCCTGGAGGGACTCCACGAAAATCCCGAGAGCTTGAGCGACGGGTTTGCGTCTCGTCTCGTGAATGCCAGCTGCATCCCGACTGTAAATCTTGTGAAAATGAGTCCACCTGCCCGAGTGAATAGTTGATCAGTGTCAGTGGGGTCATTGGTCCTCTACTTTTCAACAAATTCATCCACAATCTCATTCTCCATTCAATTCTGTTGCGAAGTCATTCAAATCATATTTTCTTTCTTTTTAATTTTCAATTTCATTTACCACACGTACAAATACTTTCTCGGTCGAGTCTCTCTCAACAATCAAAAAATGTTTTTGTAGCCCAGCCCTGGAAATCACACAAGAAACTACTTATTGTTGGTGTGGACAAATAAGATTGTTGACAGACGGAGGGTAGCAGAGTTTGGACATAATATTATTGAATGATAATGAGGAGCGTGGGGGAACTAATGAAATATCCAAAACACACACACACACGTCCCTTTTCAGTATGGAATATGCATGAGGAGAAGGAGGGCCTGGACACGAGTGAGGGGAGGGCTATGCATCACCTTTAATATATTTGAACAATAATAAATGGTCAATTGTGCTGATGATGACGTCAAGGGGCAAATGGCATGACCAAATAATGGTCATAATATAGTCTTTGAGCTGCATGGCATGTTCATCAATAAATACCAAAGACTTTTTTCCCTCTCCCTCTCTCCCGTTTTTATTGACGAACAATAAAAAGAGTGGAGGGCGAGGCCAGGAGGAGAGAGAAAAAAATTCCCTCGGAATAATAATTGCAATCGAGTTTGACAAGGGCTGGGCGACATTTAATCGGTGGGCCATGGCCAGGCCCTGTCCATGTACACGCGTACAATCCGAGTCTTACATGGTCTGTATGAAATACGATATTAAAGAAATGAACCTGTCACAACACCAATAAGCAACCACCATCAAACCATGCGAACAAGGAATCCACTCACGCCACCGCCTGCATCGGTCACAGAACTTGTATTTCCGACTTGTGTGCACCCCCAACCCGTATACCCCTCCCCTTACTTCGTAAATAGGAGAGACCCTATAAAGGGAACGTGTGTGTGTCCACGGGATTTCATAGGGAGACTTTGACTGGGGGAGGGAGGGAGACAAAAGGGCAAGTAATGTGGGATTTTCTTATCCTTTCCTCCTTCACATTTTGGATATGGTTTTTGATTTGATTGGACCATTGGATTGTACTGGGATTGGGTGTGCGTGTGTATGTACTCAGTGGAGTGTGTGTGTTTGTGTGTGGACAGACATACTAGTAGGAAATATATATTTAGTATATGAAATATATTAAAAAAAGTGTACAAGAGTGGATAGCCTCTGGGATCCAAATCCGAATTACTACCTCGTAACTCCCCTCTCTTTTCTCTCTCTCTCTCTTTCTATGTGCGTCTCTTGTGGAGCCAGAGGAAAAAAATGAGGAGAAAAGAGGAGATGGAGGAGGCAGAAGAGCATGTTGTTGTTGTTGCTCTTGTCGTTGGCTTGGATTCTCTTTCCTACTCTCCCGCCTCCCGAAGCGACTTCTCTCCTCCATCCGTCCTCCTCCAGTCTCCCTTCCCTTCCCCTCTGTTCAGTTAGACAAAGTGAAAGTGCTGACAGTGTAGAAGACTTTATAAGTCGATTTGGTGGAATGGATAGACAGATGAAAATCGTAAACAGTCGTCGTCGAATTTATTTGTTCAGTTCAATTGATAGGATGAGCTACATTACCCCCCTCCCTCCTTCCCTCCCTCTCTCATATAACTGCATACAACCACACAGAAAGGGGCAGATGAAGTTGTGAGAGAGATTCTGGAGGGTCTATAGATTTTCCATGTGTGTGTCTGTGTGTGTATGGACAGAGTTGATGGGATGGGGAAGGGACTGACTATAAGGGTATTGACTCCCCAAGTTTCATTCAGACAAATGAAATGGCTTTTTCCTTCCCTCCCCACTTTTTTAAGTCTAGTCTAATACAGTGGAATGAAATGAAAGTTGACTTGTAGGCTCTCACGAGAGTGGAGAGTGTGCTGAAACCTTCTCATCTTGTTTGTCACCTGGAAAGAGAGACATTGGCGTCTTGTGTCGTTCGTGTGAGTGTGTGTCCTGGGCTCTTCTGTTTTGCTGGAAGGGTTGGCTGGAACATGCCCACGGATGCCTCAGAGAATGGCTCAATGTTTGTTTTCGTCTTTTCTCTCTCACTCTCACACACAAAGAATGTCTCAAAGGACAAGGCCATGGTGACTAATGGAATGGAACCTCCCCTCACTAATTGTTGTTGTGCTCCAACTTCCAGTCTCATTCATAATATTATCGAGGATAATGAAAATGGAGTGTTGGGTCGAGAGTACCAAGTCAGCACCAAACACGCAAACATAACGAGAAGGAGAAAGGGTTAATCTAATAAATAAATATTTGTCTCATTTAAACTGTTGCGAGTGTGTAGAGGGAAAAACAGATTTTCATGATTGTCTTGTCGACAAACAAGGAGAGAGAAAGGTCAAGGGCTATTACGGGAGGGTGATAATGATGATGAGGGAGGGAGGGAATGCGTATATATATATAAAAGGATGTGAGAGCAACTTCAATTCCAATAACAAAAGAGATCCAGAACAAAGCATTTTCACTCTACCTTTTCACTGTTCAGACAAGTTCCGAGTGCTCCACCGTCCAAAACAATTTCACCATTTTCCTTTGCAACTTTAATTTTTTCCCCTCTCCTCCTCCTTCCCCATCTTCTTTTTCTTTAGTTCGGCTTCTTTATCCTGTCTGAGAGTCAACGGGCAAATTTTTCTTGCTCCTCCTTTCGGATTCTTGTCGTCGTCGGTGAGTAAAAGGCAGGGAGAAAAAAAATTTTTTTTTCTTGTGCCGCTCCGGAATCTTCTGAAAGGGAAAAATTTTTCCTGTCTTCCTTTTTTTCCTTTTGGTTCGTGCGTGGGTCTTGTTGAGGAAATATTTGCAAAGGAAAAAATAGTGGATGATGATGATGGCCTTTCTGGGGAGAAAACCAATAATAATGGAATTTGGAATTTTGTTGTTTGTACTCGTTCAACTGACAACAACAATCGAGTCGGGGGTTGCCATTTCAAACAGTACATTGAGTACTCCTGCCACTTCTACGGAAAAAAGCAATGCCACCATCACACAACAGGTAAAAGTTTACTCTATTATTCTAGTGTGACAGGCTTACTTGTAAAGGGGTTTTACATTTATTTGTCAATTTGAAAGGAGGTGGGACATGAGAGTAAGACTGCAGACTCTCCAGGATTCATCAAAAAGATGACAACTCAGATTCAAAGTTTGACTGTAAGAAATTAATAATGATGATATTTTGTATTTTGTTCTGTTGAAGAGACATTGAGAAATTAATGTATTTGTCCTCCTGTGTCAAGTGTAAGGTTGGTCTGTTCTGTGAGAATAAAGGGACGGAGGGAGATGAAACGAACAAAGAAAAATCCGAGGAGAAGCCAAAAGTTGGTCGAGAAGAAAGCTCAAAGAATTCTTCAATAATGGAAGAATTGAACAGCAGCAGCAATAGTTCTCATCATGATCCGGGGGCAGAGAAAAAATCAGAGATGAGGAAACCAGAATCGGAAGCTTCAACATCCGCTTAACTTGAACAACCGGGGAAAGTCGAGTGAACTTAGACACCGCCGCTTTTCTTCTTTCTCCTGGGTTCTCGTCTATTCCCCGACTTCCCACACACACTCTCTCTTTCTCCTCCCTTCTTCAGTGTACATAGTCAATGTAGAAAGAGTTTATGATATAACAGATTCATATTGTTGTCTTTGTACTTTGTATACTGTTGGATATATATTACATGTGTGTGTGAGCGTGTGTGGGCATGTGTATTTAAGAAATAAGTCTGTGTGTTTGTGTGTGTCGAGTGGAAACTTTTTCATTTAAGTTTGACTTTGTGAAAATAAATTATTAGGAATTCCACACAGTTTGTAAATTTTATGGAAATTTTTACCTGTCTTCCCTACCTCCACATTGTCAGTTTATCTTGTGTAGTTTTTCTCTTCTTCAGAATCTCCCAATGGACTAATTTACATTAAATGATGAATAAAATTATTGGCCTGAAAAGTTTACATAATAAAAGTTTGGATGTGTGGAAGAGAAAAGCAGAGACGGGGATGAGGGGAGAGGCTGAATAGAATATTCATTTGTCTTTTCTTCAAATATTGTGTGTGCCAAAAATATCTCTCAGCTATCGTCTTTGTCTGACTCTCAAAATTAATCTCACTGTACCTACCTACCTTGTACAATGTACAAGGGAAATATTTGCAACATTTTCATACAATGCGTTTTTTAATTTAAAACAGTCAATGTTGGTTTTACTTATTTGAATAATTCCAAGTAAGAATGATGATTGTGTACAAAATTTAATCAAAAAATTTTCAGGTCAATCATTTTCGTTGACTCGAGCAACTTTTTGACTCTGAGACTTTTTGATCTGACAAAACAAACGAACCCTTCGCTTTGGGGTACTCTGAACAACCTATTGTAAATACGCAAATTACCTTACCTCCTTGACAAATTCTCTTTCCCAAATTTGATGATAATTAACAGGATTGCAGTCACGTCATGACTTTCCTTCCACACACATGTGGAAAGATCATAATTAGTTTTTAACAACGTTCGACATTAGATTTCATCAAAGGTCCAAGGATTTCTTTTTTCCCGTGGGAAGTTCCGGATTCAAATCGGAAATTTTCCATCCCCAGTTTCGTTTTCCAAATTTTACTTGTTAACAATTGCCAGAATGTCCAAAATAACTCCTATTGTTTGGACAGAGGAAGTCAAGGTCGAAGAGGAAGATGACAGTAAAGAAGATGGTGAGCTGTCTTGTGACTCGGAGGTTGACGAGCTAGTCGACGTCGTAAGAACATTTATCTTAATCAATTCATAAATAACTTGAATATTTAGAGGTCTTAATTTTCTTATTGTCTATGTAATCTAGGATTACAACATTTTACCTCGTCCTCCCACTCTTGCCTCTGAAAGTGATGGAATGGCTAATAAAATAAAAAACGAAGGGGCGAATGCAATGGAGTGTGATGATGTTGCTCCGATTAAATTAGAATATTCAGATGATGAAGATTCTCTCAAAAATGACTCAAGCTCTGATAGTGACAGTGATGAACCTACGAGTAAGAAAAAATTTGAAAGATACAATCGATTGGGATCTTCATTCTCGAAACCAACCACTTCAAATTTCGTCAATCCCAATGCCTTCCCTATCAGTCCTTATGGAAATAATATGACGATGCCTAGTCAAGCAGCGATCCAGACTGTCTTTGCAAGTTGTAACGAGGCTAATCCACTTCCAGAGGGGATTACCGATGCGGACATTTCGACTGTTGAACAGAAAATGTTGTCCTATCAAGAGAAGAGAAGAAGTAAAAATTTTAATATTTGGTCACAAGTATTACAGGAAGAAGCACAAAAAACTGTCATGGACAAGTTTGGTAATGTTGATGTTGATTCTTCAAAAATCGTGGTTGAGCGAGGTCCCGAGACGTATGTCTTCAACGGCATGACGTCGAGTCGAAAAAGAAAACACAATGTTCCTGCAGGTCATAAGAAAAAGAAGACGGACAAATCCAAGGACTACGCTGATGACAGCGATGTGAGTAGTGCTGGTCTGAGTGATGATGACTTGGATTATATTCGTAGTAGTAAAGAACCTTCAACTTCTGTCCCTTCTCCATTTATTTTGGATCTTGAAAAAGAGGACGCAGGAGAATCATCTACATATGACGCCAAGGTGATAAGCGTTGTACTTTTATTCCATAGTTCTTATCAATCGTTTGTATTTTGTTTTGTTTATCAATGAACTATAATACTGTAAACGTTTTGTTTCCGTTGTCTCCTAATGCGTCTATAAAGGAAATGAAAGAGCATATGGGTAAGCTACGAGGACGACAACTATGTTACTTTATGGCTCAGCAGTTACAGGAACATAAATATCAATTGATAGGTAAATATTTTACCGAATTTTACTCGTTACTTGTAACACGTTACTCACTTGGTTTGATAGTAATTTGTATGAACCAGTCAGTAATGCTTTGACTATGAAAGACATGATACCGTCATTATTGTCATTTCAGTGCGAGCCTGTGAGCTTCTTGGAAAAAAGTACTGTTCACACATGTTTCTCAAGTCTATGAAGATTGAGCAGAAAGGGGGATTGCTCATTAAGGTAAAATTCCATTGTTTAATACAAAATGTGTATGTATAGCTTGAATGACTTTATGCAAAATTGTTTATGAGTTTCTTTTTCTTTATTTGTGTCTACGTAGAGTAAAACCAGAAGACGAACTCCCGGTGGTATATTCTTTTACATGATTCGAAATGATGACAAATATCCTAAAGAGAAGATAGACTTAATTTTTGAAGTGGACAAAATAATTGTCATGAGGGACAAGAAAAAAAGGGTGAATGCAAAATTACGAGAAGGCAAGGAACAACTCGGTAAATTTCAGCAACGTCAAGAAAAATATATTTGATTGCATGTTGAGATTATGTTTATAATAAATTTATTATTGTTATTTCATTATATTAATAAAGTGAAATACTGCTGATGAGTGGTTTTATGCGTATTTATGAACGAGTGAGAACATTTTCTTGAGGCAAACCAAAAAGACCTGAAACTTCATATTTTCTTATTTTAAAATTGCAAAAGAAAAAACAAAATTGGAAAAGATTCATGTTGGACACTTCCATCTAATGTTAAGTTAAACTTAAGTAACATAATAATGATAATGCGTTTACAGTAACAGTTAATAATAATTAGTTGATTATGCAAAATAGACGTATTGAAACAATAACTGAATGCAGTTCTGTGACATTTTGCAACGTCTATTAGATATCACAAACGAACGGAATCTTGATACTGTTTTGGATCTTTGGACTGAGGCGTCACCATTGTTATCCTAGGACTCTTGCTTAAGCTCGCTGGATTTGTAGTCGCACCAAAACTAGTCACACTAGAGACGAGACTAGCGACCGTAGAGCCAGCAGTGTGATTGTTGTTGCTCTTCGCCTTAAATTGGGAAAATTTCATCTCATTTATCAACATTGTCATTGCTACACGAGTAGTTTTCAAAGTACACAAAGAGAGAAAGAAATTGCGAGAAAGAGAGCAAGAAGTCAGAAGATGCAGAAGCAAGAGAGAGAGAAGCCGGATCATAAAAAAAGAACCACCATAAAATCATTCCCATTATATCATAAGAGAAAAAAATTGCGGAAATGAAACCGACATTTTTACAAACTGCAGATAAAATGATTTCTTTTTTAGGTCCAAACAAAAAACTCACTGTAAATTTTTGATTTTTTGCTGCCAAAGTTCCGGAAGTGATGAGTGTCCCGAATCCCTAAAATTTTCATAGAATTTTTGTATTCCCTTACCGACATTTATTCATAAGAATTCTTATACATGTATGTGTTACGAATAAAACTGTAAGGTTACCTCTTGATGAGCAAATGCATAACTGGAACGAAGAGACCGACGTGAGCCTAAAGTGAAATGAATTACATTATTTTTTTGTCTTGTCCAGCTATCAAATTATCGCATAAATTGTGTGAAATCTTTCACGATGTTGTACTTACGTCTTGCTGAAGGAGTCCGAAACGCTTTGTCACCTGCAAGTCTAGTTCTGATTTACAAAAAAAAATTACAATTTTAATCATCACATACCATATGCGCCCAAGAAAGAGAAACTTAGATTAGTCTTTAATTTCAATTTTTACTTGGCAGATGAAACTCTTTGTTTGAGGCGAACACGGTCAGATAAGGTTGGATGCACCTGAAATGTGAAGATTTTTTTATTAAATAAAAAAACAGAACAGCATACATTTTGGTATTGTTGTGCTAACACTGCTTTGTAATGTACTCACGTCATGGAAGTAAAATCGCCATGCTAAGACTGGAATAATAAGGATCATCACTGTGAGAACCAATGTAAACCAAAAACTCGCTTCTTGCAGCGCCTATGAAATATCGAAAGACAAAATATTAGCTTACATGGAATGGAATGGATAGGTGAAAACAGTTAGTTAAAAGCTTTTAAGTATGTATTTTACTTTTGTGAGAGAACCCAAGTATTTTCCCTGGATGGCAAAATTGTACAAATAATGTAGAATAAAAAAGAACAACAAAGAGCCCCAAATTGTAACATGGTTGAATACTGTCCAGTAAGATGTATCCAATGCGACCTTTATCCACAAAAAACATATTTCATTACAAAAACACTGCCCTGTACTTTTTGCATCCATATAATATATTACGTACAATGGCTTCAATCCTTTACCTGAGCTGTAACAACAACGACTAGAATAGTGGAGACGACACTCCCAAAAAGCATATGGTCAGACAAGCCTTGCCCATCTACAGATCAAGATTGAAAGTAAAAAAATTAGAACTTAAAAGGACACTAGTACAATAATTTATAATTTATATTAAAACAACTAGTACTAACCTGCAGTTATTGCATGATTGTATGTACCTGTAAACAAATTATTTAAAGAAATCCATATTAAACTTGTCTAATAAAGACAATTAATTTTGTTTAATGACCACAATTAGACTATAAACATACCATACGGTACAATAAAAAGAACACAAGATGTGACAAATCCATGCAGGGCAGACTTAAAAAATTCTTTTTTATTGAATAATAGGTTCTTATGACCCGGCGTATATAGCTTGGGATATCTGAAATTCAACAATTTCTTTAATATTTCTCAACTATGCATAAGATATGAAATCTGTCATGTTTTGTGGCTAAAATAACTTACCTCAAACTATATTCGTCATTACAGTCTTGATCAAATATGCCAATGGACAAAACAGGCAAAGAGGTGTAGAATAAATTGTACACTGAGATGAACATAGGATCGAAAACAGTCTGTAAAGGGATTAAATTATTGAATTATTATAGTTGCCAAAAGTTCCATTAACAAAAATTTAAAGAATTTTTTATTAACATGAAAGACTTACTTGAGCACTGAATCCGCAAAAAAATGCATACCAGAAATGGCTTAGAGTGAAAGCAAAATTTTTGTAGAAAAAATAACGGAGGAATTTAGCCATTCGGTAATACGACCATCGTCCATGAACTAACAATAATCTCTCCAAATATCGGAATTGGGCTATGGAATAATCTGATGCCAGCACAGCTTGAAGTCCCTCTTGACCACTGATACCGACTCCAATGTGCGCAGCTACAATTCAAATCCATTGCAATATTTTGTTAAATTCGAATGAATCATAAAATTATTTCAAGGTAAATAAATTAAAATTAAAAGTACAAAAACATACTTTTAATCATGGAGACATCATTTGCACCATCGCCAATGGCCAGTGTTACCTAAAAAATGCAATTGGATAGCTAAAAACTGCCCAATACTTTAATAACGCAACTTATATTTTATTGTAGTAAAAGATTGGTAGACTTACAGCTTTTTTGTACTTTTTTACCAGTTCGACCTAAAAAGAATAACAGTCCAAAATATAGTTAAAAAGTTGCTACTTGTATTAATTGTACTACTGTAGAGAAGTTTTCATTTTCAGTTGTCCATAAGTTACAATAAATAGCGAGAAGTACATTAAAATAATCTCAATTTTTTTCATACACAAACTGCCTTCTGAAGGGGCGTGACGCGGCAACAAATCACAGCCTTGCCTGAAATAAATAAATGACCAACATCAACTAATACAGATAGTACTATATCAGACAATACCAGTCGTATTACATATATGCATGTGAGACAAGGAATGTCCATGTATTGATCTGACAAGTTGGACAAAATGTACAAGTGACTATCACAACATCATTAATCTTCTCTAGAATTTAACAGACGACTTACACTGGGAGGCGAGTTCCAAGTATAAATGTTCCAATTGTGGATTCAAAGCATGAACTAAAGAGTGTCCATTAATGATGACAGCGTATCCATTATTACCCTCGTGATCATGAGAACTGTCACCGTCACCCGGGTGATACCCTGGACCGTATTCAGACTCAGAAAATGTGACCATACTCATGTCACCGATACGTTGATTCTCTAACGGAGCACAAGAACCTCTTTGAAGTGCATCCAAGTACTTCAAGAGTTGTGTTTTTACCTGAATTCCAAATAAATATAAATTATTCAAAGTTTACATACTACTACTCTACTCTGTCCATATTTAACCAGTTTATATTTGAAATTCTTATCCAGTTGTAATGTTATCAAAACAGAGTGAAGGAAAACATACATCTTCAAACGAAGAAGCATCCACAATGAAGATATCATTCATTTCATCACTATTACCAGGAAGAGAGAGAGGGAAAAAACCCGACAACA
Organism: Pygmarrhopalites habei; assembly: GCA_009870185.1. Taxonomy (NCBI): domain Eukaryota; kingdom Metazoa; phylum Arthropoda; class Collembola; order Symphypleona; family Arrhopalitidae; genus Pygmarrhopalites; species Pygmarrhopalites habei. The sequence goes on along the minus strand of WJFB01001528.1, from coordinate 4,677 downwards.
CGAAACAACAAAACTTCAGTTAGCCTTCTACACCAAGAAAAATGTTTCCTTGTGACCTTATGTAAAATGCATATGACCACTCACGTCAAAAGTTGACAAGAGTAACCAATATTTATCGCCGTCTCTGTATTGAAAGAAAACAAGTCATATTTTTATTTAAGAATGTAAATACTTGCATACACTAATATATATAATATATAATACATATATTGACATTTGAACTCCAGTAAAAAATGACAATTATTTACATTTAACCAGACTCTTACCTTGTTTATCACCCGTCAAAACCCAAACTTTGATTCCAGCGAGCACTAAAATTGTAAATATATTCAATTATTGAGTTACTATAGACTATGCTGAACCGGATATTTTGACACATGCACTAAACTTGAAGAGATACTTACTGAGATTAGCTATTGTAGTAGAAACACCGTCTTGAAGCTTATCTTCTATTGCAGTAGCCCCAATCAAAGTCATATCCCTCTCAATCTCTTCATATATTGCATCACTATCAAGCAAAAACAACAGGTCCATGATTATACCTGTACATTGATCTTGTCTATATGTTAATAATCTTATAATGCAAACTGCTCATATCCACGTACAGCTTTTCCTCACGATTATGAAGTGATGAGGCCGCCTGGTAAAGACAAGAAAAAAAGGTGACTGTCATTTGGGGTTTCTGTTACTTTCATTTTCATTGTGAGCAAATCATACAATAAGTACCTCGTGGTGACGTCGCTTCCAGTCAGCATAATATTCTTGAGTTAAAACTTTGACAGCGAGTACAAGAGTCCTTAATCCTTCATATTCAAATTTAAGTAATTGTGATATTAACGATAATTAAATGTTAAACTTTAATAAAATAATACCAGTAAACGTAAACACAAACCTTCGCCAGCAAATTTCTACAGAAAAAAAAGAAACCAATCACATCACCCGTTGTAGGAAAAATAAGCCTATTGGTAAAATTTTGATGAATATATATATATATTTCTGTTTGAGGACATACGTTTAAATGCTCTTGTGTCCTTGACTTAATATCTTCATTACCCATTTCTAGTCTTTCATAAATAATGGAATCAGCTCCTGTAAAACAAAATAATGACAAAATGCATACAAAGTTTGTCTCTTGAAAGAACTTATAACGAACTTAGATATGTAAAAAATGTACACATTTGCGCAGTATTTCCAAGCATAACTTATTCAGTACTTCTTTGAATTTGAAATTGGAAAAACAACAAGGGGTAAACAATCAGGTTTCAAAATAATCTTTTACCTTTACAAAGAAGTAAAATTGTGTTGTCTCGCTGAACAACCACAGACATGCGTTTTCGATAGTTATTAAAATCCAAGATACAAAGCAAATCATAAACTTCCTCTTGACCCAGGACTGAAATCGTAATACTATCTGGGGATCGCTCTTTGAACACGAATTCAAAATTCCGAGCAGCGGATACCTATTCATAATTCAGAAAATTGTCATTATAAATAAACTTTTGAGTAAATACTTATGAAACAAAACAAAAATTTGTGTACAATATATTCTAGAGGCAGAATTAGTTTGCTAAGAAAAAAATCCTACTTACCAGTGCACTTTCGTCTGGCGATTGAGCTTGATACTCCAATCCTGAAAATTTTTGAAAGCTATATGTTAAATGTTCAAAATATTAGCGAACCAGTTTTCACTGGGAGATCCCTCGGGATATCGGCGTACTCAAAAACAGAAAGTACAAGTATGTACATAGGAAATTCCTAGTATGTAGTAGGAATTCAACGTAATTTTAATAGATATGGTAGGAATCAAGTATTATTAAAGTATAAAACACAAGAGAAGAAGACAAATGTATACACAACGCAAATCGATACATTACAAGATCACAGAGAAAAACAGCCAAATCTCTCCACCCCAAAGCTCATTAATGATTCCTACTTGACCAGGAATCGTGGTACACGATGCAACTAGTATCATAATAAATTCACCGAATCTCCCATAGCAAGTACTTACACTTTCATGTATACGTATGTCCAACAGGGTTTACATACATTAGTATAAAGAGTCTACACAATAGGGCTATATGAGAATTCAGGGTTCCACACGATAATAAACTAAATACACACGTTAACTATTAAACATATATTGTACTACATACATACATATCGGATCGCAACAGAGTAGATTCTAATTTGTTTAGTGAAATTTAAACTAATTTTTATTCAGACTAACCTTCCTTCCTTTCCTCTGCCATCACCGTATGGCAAAGTGCTAAGTGTCTAAAGTACATGTGGACATTGCGGTCACCATTCCTCACAGCATCCAGCAACGATCGGTCGTAAAATCGAAACTTTGGTTCATAGTGTGGATTTTTGGAAAAATCAATAGGGGCGATATTCTGCAATCATTAAAAATATAAAGTCACCTCAAACATCATGTATTACTTTTTCATATTAATTATATATTTCTACACAATTCTTCTTGCCAAACCAAGCAAGCCAACTTTTTTTGCGTACTTTATATACATTACGAGAAGGAGAGAGATAACACATTACGCTTTGACCAATATTATATAATTGTCTTTAAGGTTTTGTTTTGGTCATCATAAGCCAAATCCACCGAGCCGTGCAACAATTTAGAATTTTTACTTTAAAATTCAGTTGTCTATAGTACAAATTATTGTCAACAAAAAGAGAAAGAGTTTCATCATGTCACCAGAAATGGAAACGTAATCAAAAGATTTAAAAAGCATCAACGATAGAAACATGCAGAGGCTCTTCATCCTCCAATGTATCATGATGGCAAATATCACAGCAATACTTTTGTGTGTGTGTGGTCATCTACTAAAGAAATATTTGCAAATATTTTTTCAATAAATAAAAATAAATGGAGAGTCTTACGAGTGACCTGGCAATGTGAAAACGTGTCTAATTTGTAAAAATTTTCATTTTATACACCAGAAAGAGTTGTATAGAATTGTACGCTTAAATACATAGAGATCTAATATAGAGTGAAAGAATGATTAGAGCTAACTAATTAACTAAATGTCAAAGAGACTAATTGAGACTATTTAGAGGGAGTTGAATGATGCACATTTGCATACATGTTTTTTCATATTCTGGAGAGGAATGTTTGTGGATGAATTGGGTTGTAAGAGTTCACAAGATTCAGGACTGCTAGCACGGTCTGATGATCCACATAACAGATGATTCTTGCCATAATTAAGATTTTTACCTCCTTCCTCGGGTTCAACCACATCATCATGATTTGGCTTCGATTACACATGCAGACAGATCAATCAAAACCCACGCCCGCAAAATCAAATATTGTGGAAAAAACCAAAAGAAAAAAAAAGAACCAAAGATTAACAAGATAGTTTAGTAAATTATGTGAAAAAACATGCTTTTTTGTCATTAATTTTAGCTTGTACTTGTTCGCTCATTCAGTCGAATTGTACATCATCAATTTTTAACCACATTTATAGACTATGAAATCAGAGTACATAAAAGATGAATCACAACAGAGAAGAGAAAATATTTTTTTTAAAAAAAGGAAACAGGTTTTGGTACAATGTCAAGGGAAAGTCAAGAATACACATTATAAAGTAGTAGGCAAGAAACACTTCTCAGTAACACGACGCAATCAACATTTTCCCCAGGAATAAAATCTCCCACAAAATACATAGGAACCAAAATATAATTCCCTGGATAAACTAAACTTTCTTAACCAGAAAAATACACAAAATGTACACTAATCTTTCAGGGGAATATATACATCACACAAGGTAGTTAGTTCATCATGAAACTTCTTCCACATCCACCTCCTTTCTTATTGTAAAATAAATTTGCGAGCTGTTATAGCTACACAAGTCGAATCCCAGAGTGAAAGAGTTGGAATCGGAAACGGGATATTGGAAATCGAAAGCTGAAGACTGAAAGAATTATTCGGTAGAAAATACCCTTGTAGTATACGCATACATACAATGAGCATATTATGTTATGTTATGGAAGTACCGTCAACCGGGGTATTATTGGCCACCTGATATTGTTTTGGTTCCTATCAACCCTATCTGATGAGATTGTTATCTGATGAGACTGGGAGTTCAAAAACTGATCTCTGCATGAGTTGAGCTAACTAAATCATGTTTCGGAATTAATCAAATGTGAGCCGTTTCCAAAATCTGTTGGTTTAAAAAATTTATCTCAAAATTTGGTTTTTTGTACACTTCCAAACTTTCATATGGATAGCATGGAAGTAGGCTATGGAATGTCTTGAAACTCATACCAGACATCAAAAATGTTATCAGCATTCGAAATTGAAAGTTATTTAGTTGGAATGTGCAAAACATTTGTTGACAGAATTTTTTTTCAAAAACTTGTATTTTTTTAGGCTCGCCAGGGGTATTATTGGCCACAATGAGACCCCATGTTTTTCTCATATAGTCATTCTACCCGCACATTATAGAATGGGTTGTTTAATATGAATAGCCTGAGGCCATTATGGGAAAGTGGGAGCAACCCTTTTCTATTGTCCTTATGTGTATGAGGCCACTAAATGTGTGCTATACAGTGTGGACCTAAACTTTCTTCACCATTACAAGTCCCATTTACGATATACCGCATAACGGAGTATGTACATGAGGTATATGATAAGCATAGGCAAGTAGGTGCATAGGGACAGAG
>WJFB01001527.1:0-29927 GCA_009870185.1 Pygmarrhopalites habei | reverse complement strand
CAGCCTGAAAACATGGGCTGCAGCCGAAGAAAATGGGCTGCCAGCCTGAAAACTGGGGCTGCTGTGCCAGCCCGAAAAAACGGGCTGCAGCCCGTAAAACAGTACATTTACTCCTGACTGGAAGAGTATCCAAAGGGGTCTGTCTCAGCGGTTTGCTTGTCTCTCTTTTATGTGAGGGGGTGTGTGTGTGTGGTTGTTGTACACGGGCATCTCAGACTCCTTTCATAAAAAATGCGTGGCAAGCTCTTTGAAAAGCTCATCGGAGCAAATGACAAAAGTAAACTCATTTCTTTTTTTCCCTTGTCCTCCTCAGCCCTTCTGCTTACCACCCCTGGAGAGAGGTAGAGAGAGAGAGAGACAGAGTTATCGTTAAGTCAGCAGACCAAGACGAAAACCACTCTAATGATCACCTTCCTCAATTCCTCACACTACATTCCTTGCATTGCTACCCAGCACACAAATATGATTGATCACTCCACTACCCGGCAATCCGTCAACCAACAACAAATAAATGCTCCCATTTGGAACTCCTCTCCAATCTTTCCCTTATTTTACCCCCGAATTCCCCCTCCAGTGTCCCCCCTCCACACCACACACACACAATACATATTGTACCACAAATCATTCTCACCACAGTCTTGGACAGTTGAAAACCACCAATTCAAAATTCAAAAACAAAGAAAAGTGACAAGAAGAAAAAAATGGAGAGTGTGTATCAAAAATGAATAAATGACATTTCAACCAGTCTAGAGAGGAAGGGAGGGAAATTAAGATGAATATGCATTGTAATTTTTGATTTATGAACAAACGGCCACCACCACATGGCACAACGTAATTTGTCTTTTTCCTTCATTTCCTCTCTCCCTCACCCAAACAGTCCCACTCTTTACGTGTGTCAGAGTCTGTACACTACTACTTTTTTGTTTTGACTTCCCAATTTATAAGATGTTGAATGTAGACTCCGACAAAAAAAAGATTACGAAACCATTACACGTTGTTGAAATTATCTTTATCCCTTCCTCCATGACACTCCTTGGAGAGTGGGAGAGGGGGAGGAAAAAACAAATCTTTTCCCTATTCTGCGGAACCAGCATGAATGTAATGCTGAATCGATTCAAAAAATTGGCTTGATACTCTATAATAACCTCCCCTCCTCCTCCTCCTCTTCTTTTTCTCTTCCGCCTCCTTTTCTGTCGTCTCCCTCGACATTGTACATGAAGACTGCGGCTCCTTCCACACATGTCGTGTTTTGCACGTTTACATGGCCAGAGTAAGTCTAAACATCCCTCGCTAAACTCTAGACACCTGTCCTCTTTCGATCAATACAAATGCGTCTCCACTTTCTTCCCTCTCCCTCCCTCCCCTCCAACCATTTACTTCCTATCCTCAAACAAATTGCAGAAGCCACAAATTTTCAACGTCAATATTTTTCTTTGTGTGTGTTTACAGATACAATCCCACACTCCATTTCCATTGTACTGTCTCTACCGTACTCAGTCTGAGGAGATCCCCGTCAACTCCAGCTATTGCAAGGAAAATTTTCCCCGCTAATTTGTGAGAGGGGGATTTTATTGGAGTGAATACAGGGACAAGTTGGCGTATGGAATAAATATTTTTATTGTCATTTGTCTATCCTCTCCTTCAGAGAATTTCTCCAGATTCATGTACTTCTATGAAGGTAACTTGAAAGAATTCCTCTCCCTATTCATTTAGACTATTCAATTGACAAGGATATTTTTCCCACTTGTCTCCTCCTCAACTAAGATAGTGTGTGGGGATTCAAATTGACTAATAACTCTATTGACAAAGTGAGGATTTGGAGTCAGCATTCTCTGTCCTTATGTCTGTGTGTATCCAGGAGAAAGGAAGGGAGTGGAACAATGGTTTCAAGAAATCAATGTACAATTGGGAAGGCGTGACAATCCAACATGAAATAAAAAAATAAAGAAAGGAAAATAAAAAATTGTAAGGAAGACGAGTGTGGAGGGAAATCGTTAGTAAAACACACTCACACACTCTCTCTCCTGTTCTTTGTTTTTATCTGCTTGATTTCATAACTCTAAAATGTAGGAGACAGTAATGGCGTGTGTGTCATGACTCATGGACAGGGTTTCCCTTGTGTCAATGCGAAATTGTCTAGAGATAGAGAAGACGGAGAAATCAAAGAAAGATTTAGACAAGGAGACTTTGGCACGTGTTCTCTCCAGAACAAAAGGACCTTCCCACCGTTAACAAGGTAGGATTTTTTTAAATGTGTGGAGGAAAAGTATCATCGTGACAAAATTGAAGATATTCTCCGATGGGGAATGAGAGTCCTCATAGCCGGAGCGTGTGCGTGTGTTTGTGTATACATTATGCATGAACATATCTCCGTTCGTTCGTCCGTACCTATATATGTGAGGAAGAAGCTAGGTTTTCCAAGACATTACTCACTCTAAAGTCTCCTCTCTGATTGTGTGTGCTCAAGCCCTACCTTCCTATATTTGTCTGCATTATCAAAAGTCGTTATAAAGGAAACATTGAAGAAAAGACAATGAAGAAATGCGTTCGTTTGTGTGTGGAGTTCGCGTGTCTTTTCCAATCTAATCATTTGTTTGCTCGTGAGAAATGTCACCACAACAGCCAAGAAGAACCAACTTTTTTGTGCTTTCGTCTCTCTCTCTCTCTCCCTGTGGATATTGTATCTCCACTTATGTAATGCTAATGTCTGGAATTTTCGTTGAAACATATTAGAAAGTGCGTGTGTGTGTGGGGGATACTACTTTCGCAGTGGCGAACATATTTGTGGTTATGGTTTGCCCTTATGGAAATTCCTAGACTATCGTTCGTATCCCACACACACACACACAAGAATATAGCTGTTTTTAAGCAGTGATAATCAATAGGTAAGTACCTCCCATGTTTCATCTAAGAGAGAGAGAGAGAAACTAGTCAAGTCAGCGTACTGTGAGGTCTGGCGCCACAATGCCAAAAAAGAAAATGTTTTATTTTTTCCAAAAGTTTTCAAATAAAATTCAAATGTCTTTGAGCTCCCTACTACACTACACTACAAACACTCACTTTTGCACAGTACGTACAAAATGTGTAGAGAACTGCACATTTTGGTTATAAATTACAAGTATATGTACATTTACACGCATTTATTTCCATTTCCCTCACCAAGGCTCGCAAAGCAAGCCTAGCAAAGGTTAATCCAGTGGCGGAGGGAATAATAGGAGAAAAAATCATTTCCAAAGCAAAGGAAAAGTTTAGTTGAGAGGATGACATTATATATAAAAGAGAATGTTTGTGTCACTGGTTAGAAGAGAGGGATAAATAAATAGATTTAATTTCTTCCAGATCTCTCCCTCACACACACGCACACACGCATAAAAGTGGTGTGAGTAAACAAACGGAGGAGGAGGATTTTATGACCTCATCCCTGACACTCCCGTGTTTATCAACGCTTCCCTAAATTCCTTCATTTTGGCATAGGCTGGAGACACTCTGTGTTGTGTGTGTGTGTGAAAGACACAAAGTGTGTGTCTGTTTGTGTGGTGACATAAAACTTTGGAGAGACAGCGACAGACCACGTATAATTTTATCCGGGAGCCACGGAGATCTGAAAGATTTTTGATTCGTTTTCCTCGTGTATTTGGCTTATCCGCATCATTTCCTCAAATCCTCCACTTCCTTGGTTTGCACAAATTGTTACATGTCTCCCATAATTTTGTCCATGTCCCCCACCCTCCTCCTCCCTCCAAATTTATGTATAGACAGACTACATACTTTTTACTCCAAACCCTATCCTCTTCACTCACACACACACTCATGAAGGGGAGGGTCATAATTAATTGCAAAACGTGATTAGGAATATGGAGGGAGTCATTGGGGGAAGCCAAGCGTGTGCTTGTGTGTGTGTGTGTGTGTTGGTGAGACAAAAAAGGTGCAGGAATAATTATGTGTAACAACACTTGTCACACACACACACATGGTTAATCCTAGGAAATTACGTACGATGCAATCAACTGATTCTAGTGTGTAGCAATGAACTCGTTGTAATCCTCATGTGACATGTCATTGAATACAGACAACAACGACAGCAGCCAGTTTTCGTTTCGACTCATTGTTGCTCTTTGGTGACCAAGGAAAAGTCAATGTAAATTAGTAGAGGAGATATGAGAAGAGCGCTTTGTGTGATGTGATGTGTGTGTGTGTGGCAGGGTTGGTTTTGTGATTGGGACGAGCCTTCAATGACGTTTATCGTCTAAGCTAAATGTCATAGGAAATGTTATGGATGGAGTATTTTGTGTTGGTCCTCATGGTTTTCTCCAGCAACTCAGTCATACACATGGAAAATGAATAAATCTCTTGTGTGTGTTGGCTTGACTTGTTCCGTCGCTTCGTTGGATTTTGGTGGTGTTGGTTTTTCCCCTGGACTCTTCCTTCTCAGTTTGCTGGCATTTCCCTCCTCCTCTCAGAACTTAGCTGCTCCTCCGCTTTTTTTCCTAATGTTTCCCAATGCAGCGTCAAATTTCATCTTTTCTTTCCCTCCGCCTGTCTGACTCTACCTCGTAAAATTCTTCAACGAAACAAGGACAAGGGACTCGTCTCTCTCTGTATATAGGTAATACGTACTAGGTATATATTCCCTCGTTTCCCATGTATATAGTATGCACATCAGTTTCCCCCGTTCATACCCGTGAGTCCCTCCTCCTCTAATATGTAATAAATGCGTGTGTGTGGAGGGGAACACATAATATTGTGGTTATTATATGCAACTCTTGAAAGTATAAATAAATAAATATAATCCTTCCTCCCCCTCACTCCTCATCCCTTCACAATATAGCCAATGTAAATAAACACACAGTCTCCTCATTACACACATAGAATCCTTTATAAATTATGACACACACACATCCTAAATCCTTACTGACGATTTATGTGGGGAAATGCACCACCACCACCAACCATGTCAATAATTTGGATTGAGAATTACTAAATGCAGTCTAAATTATATGGATCATAAATACATTTTGTGGAGAGTCCCTCCCAGCATGATCTTCTCACATTGCATCGTCTTGAGAGGACACATTCACACACAAAAGTATTGGGAATGCATTGTGGCTGAGGAGAGGAGGAGGAGGAAGGAAGGAGGCTTTGCCACATTTTTTGTGTACCGTCCATGAATTTGAAACGAATGCGTTGACTCGCATTGGCAGTGACAGTGACATTTGTGGTGACGAAGAGACAGCCGTAACAGCTTAACTAGCAGCTACAACTGCCCCACATGTATCACACACAAACACACACACACACACACACACGCACACACACCACAGACTGGAGTGAGATTCCGCATCACAACACAACATTGGAGGCTCTGACTAGGAAATTAAATCTTGTTGCTACATGTAAGAGTGCGTGTGTGTGCTTACGGGGGTGAGGGGAGTGAACGTGCGTTTTAAAAAAAAATACTGCGACTGTCTGTGGGCTCTACTTGTGGATTCTCCTCTGCCTGTGTTCTATGTATGTGTGTGTTGGGAACGACTAGAATAGCTTAAAGGAATTGAAATAAAAGCAAAAAACTTTTTTCCCTTCTACCAGGTTCAACATGCGTATATGTACATGTAGCTAGATTTATGTGTGTGTGTGTGTTTAAACAAGTATTGGAGCAATGATATGAAATTCTTGCTCATCCATGTCATGTCGATGGGATTTATATTATTATTCTATCAACTGATGATAGAGCTTACTGATGGAGATACCGTCAACCTCCGATTCCACATCCCTCCCTTTTCTTTCCCCTCTTTCCTGTGCAAATTCCACACTCTCTGAATTGTTTGTGTGGTCTCTCTGAATGTTGTTGGTTCATGAATCTTTTTTCAAAAAACATTTTTGTGTGAACAATTTGTTTTCTCATTTCTGCAGAATCGGTGGTGATTTTGACCCTTTTTGGATTGCAAATTGTTATGACACACACACACCACATTGAGTGTAGACTGTACCTGTGCCTTAATGTGACTGTACGTATATATTTATTCAGATGATCCGGGACGAAGAGAGAGATGGATTTTCTTTTCGAGACTCCCATTATTCCCACACTAAAGCTCCCATGTGCTTGCACTCCTTTGTCCAATTTCCCACCCTGCCCTGGCACGACCTGTGTGTGCCTCTCTCTCTCTTCTCTCTCTCTCTCTCTTCTGCTTGTGTCATTCTCCTTGTTTGTGTACACAAACATTTATTTTGGACGTTCCTTCTCCCAACACACACAGACAGCCATAGCCATGGGGATGGATGTGTGTGTAAGCATCATAGCATTTGCATAAGTAAATACAAATATAAAATAAGGATTCAATCCAAACATTGTATTCTGTCTCGTCTTGTTCCCTCCTCCTCCAAAGGGAAATCATCATCATCGTCATGATGGTTCCGGAAAACTCTCAAGACTTTCATTTAAAACCCCATGAGTCTTTTATCCAGAAAAACATACACACACACAATCACCATCCAGTCCGTCTCGAATCCTCGTTGGAAATCATTCAGGTACCCTTGAGAGAATAAACCTATTTTTTTCTGGACGTTCTCTCATTCGGGGATGAGGAGGGGAGTTTCAATTCAATTGAGGCAAAATCATCTCATATTGTGGTGGCCACTTGGAAGAACCGCAAGCCAGTGCCAAGTCAAAGGATGCAGAAGAAGAGGTTGTGTGTGTCTCAAAGATGAGAGTTTGTCTTATCCTGATACACAGCACATAGCTCACGAGACACACACACATCTACACACAGCAGTTTGGCACAGCATGGAGAGAGACTGTGGAGATGTTAATATGTACATGATGGTGGTTGGTCCCTGTGTGTGTGTGTTGTACAAGATGCAGTTGTAAACATGGTTTGAATCTTTCATGAAAAATGGTCTGTCAACTACGAAAGATACCAGGGCATCCATTACCTCCCAAGTTATATACATTACACTGCAGTTTATGATATTATGTTTCTCAAAAAGCATCTCATGTTCATGCCGTCACATAGGCATCCACGTACATGTGTGTGTGTGAGTATGCAAACCCTTTTTTCGTATCATCATAATATTGTAGAGAGAGAGAGAGGGGTGGAAGAGAAAGGGAGGGAGAGAAGGCAGTCTTGAAAACAAACTCTCATAAAAATTGTGTGAGGGAGAGAGTGCTTGAGAAAATCTAACTATTTACTGTTGACTTTATGTCCAATTCATATTTTTTTTTCTTTTTTTGAAAATTTATTCATGCACATGTACATGCGTCCTCCCCATCCTTCCTATGAGATCCTATAAAACATTATGTGGATGAGGGTAGATACTGTGTCTCTCTCTTTATTTATTTTGAATGCTTTTTTAATCGGTTTTTTATTCTTCTCTCTTTAATTTGACCAGAATGTTGTGTGTGTCTCCTCCATTTTTTGATGCGGCAGGACAACTTTCACTCTGGGAATTTTGAGTTTTCACATACAAAGAGAGCAAAGAGGTCCGGGTGGTGTGTGTGCGTGTGCGTGTAGTTAATTATTTTTTTATCGAGTTATATAAATTTTAACTTGATGTACCCGCCCACCCAAAAATAAAATGTTGGCCAGAAGTAGGAAGAAAGTTAAGATTCTTGTATAATCATATTTACAGTCGATGGTTGTCTCCCTTTGTCCCTCCTTCCCTAGTTAAACTTGATAATGATGACCGACAAACTTTTCACATCATTGTAAAAGAGTCATTAAGAGAGGACAGTCGAGGAGAGCAAGTTTGAACAACACAGGCAAGTTTTCAACTTTAATTTTACATGATATTCATGACACAAGAGAAAGAGAGAGAGGGAGGAAGAATAAAAAGTTGGGTTGGTCGATCCCAGGAACAAATTCATGGATAAATGGAGTAAAGAAAATTTGAGTAGTTCAAAAATAAAGTCTAGAGACTCTGGACAAGTTGGCGATGAAATAAATCTAAGTCAAAGTGGAAATCCCCAAGTTTAGTGAAATTCAGGGGGAAGGGGATTTTAAGTGCAAGGAGTTTTTGAAATTAAATTGTGCTCTGTAATTCATTCATAATAATAATTTTATTACAGAAAATTATGAAAGTGGATCAACTAACAAAAAGTTTTCGACACACACACACATTATTTTAATCATGGTCTAAAAGTGTCATATTGGATTTGTGTGTAGAGACTGTTCCATATTCTCTATTTCATCTGACTAGAGATCCCTCAAGGGGATTCCCTTGTTTGACTTTGTAGCCCTGCTGCTTGGTTCGACTTGAGAGTGAGTGTGGTGTGATGTCTTGAAAACTCAAAGACACTTCTGAAGACGCAGGAGTCATGTGCCTACATTCTACATGTATGATATGATGGCGTACACCCTTGTGGTTTGTGTGTGTGTGTTTCAAATGAATTGAATATGAAAGCGTGAGGGAGAAGAGTAATTCGTGGTCGTAAAGTGACGGGCTTGACGCGCAGTCAATTCATCGCCTTTGCAATGAACAGACTACGAAAAGGGAAGAGACAAAGATCCCTCGACCTGATAAATGAGAATGGAGAAGCTTTCTTCCAGAAAGAGAGACTCAGAACGAGCCTCACAAAACTTGATGATGACCTCGTGGCCTGGAGCATATCTTTCCAAATTTTACTCCTTCCAACCATCAACCCCAACAACAAGAGTCAAGGAACAAGGACCAAATCCCTTCCCTCTCATTATGTAATATCCTCAGTCTACTGTACATCACACATTATCTCAGCTAATCGTTAGCATTCAACCAAATGTTCCCCCCTCCATCACTTCCATTTGAACTTTGTCATGTTATTTTAACTAGTCCAATGTGTTCATGACCAATCGTTGAAAATTGTAAAAATCCCATTCCCCCAACTTACTACAGATACAGATGTACTTGAACAACTACCCATCTATCAATGGATTTTTAATAAAGTTCAATTTACATTTAATTCATTTGGAAACCCTGTCAAGTGATTATTTTACGAGGATAGTATATTTATCCTACTGAATTAAATTTCACATCCATGACTATGGCACTTTTAAAGGTTGAGAAGCTGACTCGTTAAACCGTTGGTAATTAAATCTTTGGAAAAATGAAGAACCAAACCATTCTAGGTACATATGCAAAGTAGTGTGTGTTACTAGTAGTATGATCATTGGACAAGTGAAAACAGTCATCATCATCAGAATTCTGTTTTATTGACACGGCCATAACACTTTCCCCCCGCAGGTCAATGCAAAGTTTGTGAGAGTTGATCCTTCTCTCTTGTTTACCCACGGATTATTATTTGATCCTACGTTTGCACTCCTCCAACTTATCACCACGAATAAGCAATTAATTCTCAAACTCTTCAAACTTTGCATGTTTAATGTGTGTGTGTGCCTCGCTTCCATCTTGTCATTCCGACAGTCTGACTGGGAATTTAATATGATATCCTGATGATGAGGGTGCACTCTCTCTCTCCACTGCATCTGTGTGTGTGTGTGCCTAATCAAAAACTTGTTGCTACATAGAATATCCTCCTTTTATTATTTATTGAAAATATCAAAACTTTACATATGTACATGGAAGCCATGTAAAATACGTGTATGTATACATGCATAAGTCATATTTAACTCATTTCACAATTTATTACCCCAAGATAATTCATTCAATGATTTAATTAAATGTAATTAAAACTTTGTTTACAACTCTGGTCAGACTGGAGACAGATCGATTCGGGTCAAGTAGTGTCAAGGGATTTTTATGTCAATTTATTAATTACTCTGTGCAAAAAATAGACGGAGCAAAAGCCTCTTATCATTTAATAAATTTGGTTCAAATTAAACTTTAATCATAAAATTAAAGTTTTCCTGGACTTTTATAAAAATCACAAACAGACACAGACATACTCCCCTCATATTGTTGTTAATGAACAGATAGATAGAGAGAGAGAGAGTAGCTTTTTATGGATTCTTCTCCTTGTTCCACTCCACACATTTCCACAGGATTTTGAAACACCATAAAAGGGTATTTTATTCCTGTACAAACTACGAACAAAAATTTTGGGGTTAAAAGAGGACCATATCTTCCCCTCACATGTGTCTGAATTTGAACAAGAAGAAGCGAGTTTTTTTCCATTTTATTTTCTCCCTCATGTTACGGACACACACACACATTCTGTATTACCATGGAAAGTCAGAACCATAACAATCGCCACGTATTCAGAGATGAGACTTGAGGGATGAGAGGGAAGTACATCTCTCTCTCTCTCTCTTTGTAAAAGAGTAGGAGAAGGGAGACATGGGAAATGTGATGCGGCGAGATTTATATGAGACCTCACAGCATCTTCAAAAAACGAGGGGGTCCACTCTAGTTAACCAAACAAACCCCATTATTTATCCTGTTGTAACAACAACAGCAAAATAAGCAATCAACCACAATAAACCTCAGCGCCCTTTCTTCCTCCCCCCTGACCCGACCACTACAACCATAAATGAGAAAAATATTAAAACTTCTTCCCTCCACACACACACAGTCAGAAGCAAAAGGAAGGAGATGCCATGACGGCCCAAAAATATTGTCAGTCACAACAATAATACTCCCAAGACCAATATCTCCCTCCACACATTCAAAAAATAATACACTCACTAACCAAACAGAATGAGACCCTCCATCATTCCTTTAAAAACGTCCTTTAAATCCATCTTCTAATTTTTTTCCATCCAAATAATTAATTATTGACTCCTACCCTTCCTCATGATTACATTTCCATTTTTGAAATGGTGATCAAGCTGGAATTGGGAACGGAGGAGGGGATGGGAGGAGGGAACAATAATAATTTAATTTATATGAGAATCGACATCCTTCTCTCATACAAATATTTTCCTTTTGTGTTTCTCTTTTTCTACTATCTTTTAAAGTCAATGTCCGCTCAGGAGTACACAGTAAGGTTGGAAGGTGATGAAACAATCAAAAGCGTAAAATTGGATTTTCTAAATTGATTTTCAACAAACTAGTTGGACAAATAGTCAAATTGTGAGACATTTACAGTGTAAATCTCTGCTAGACTTTGTAAATTATGAAGGAAATAAAAACATGTTAAACAAACATTAAATTAGTGGATATAAAAAAATATGCTCTTTCCACCAGGAAAACTCACTCTTTATGTATGTTTGCAAGTCCAATCAATACATTTAATGTTGCGTGTGGTGGTTCCTTTTTTGACAGAGCTCATAACTTGAACTTGATTTGTTTGTTTTTAAAAAATGACAGTAAAGTTTCAGTTTAATTGTAATGACCCTTGACCATACGACACGATATACAGTTCGTCAATTTGTGAGTTCATTATGGAGGATGGAGGTGGGTGTTCCATTAAAAAGGAATTGAATCAAATGTATTTAATGCGACAGGACTCAAAAACTGATAATTGGTTCTCTGTGTACCTCCAAAAGACTCTCATAATATTTCTCTTTTGTCTCTCTCTGTCTTTGTGTGTGGCAGGGATGGTTTAGATTTTAAACGGGTAGTTAAAGGTGAAGGGCAAATTACTGGGCGAGGTAATGTTAAGGGCTGTTAAGGGATGGGGAGAGGAGGGGCGTGATGACATTTTGAAGCGAGATTTATGTCCAAGTTTTTCTTCTCCTGTAGTCGGCTGTTAGCCTCTCTCTCTCTCTTTATTTTAATAATCTGTTAGCTTATTTGTGGATTTTTTCATCCATACCCTCCTCAGTGTGTGTGTGTGTCTAGTCGGTTCTCTCCTCTCTTCCTCGACTTTATTTATGCAGCCGATTTTTTTCCGAAAGTTTTTCCCAAGGCAAGAGACAAGTGAACTGAACGTTATTTTGTGCTCCACACAAAGTACAATGTTTCAAAGCAAAGCATTTATTGAAAACCATGATTTTGCCGCTTTAATTGTAAAAAATTAGTCAAAGAATTTTGCACTCATTCATCGCCAGGAAATTGTTGTAGAAGTGGTCATCAAATCTGGACATGTTCCATGGAAAGTTGAAACAAATTTTCATTTGAAGAGAGTATTATTATGATGGCCTTTGAACTGACTGTAGTTCTACTGTACCTTCCGTTATCCAAGTTAAATTGAAATAAATGAGACCGGCTTTCCTTTTTACCATATTCGAGTCATCCATGATCCTCTGTCTCTCTCTCTTTCGTGCCCTTCCAAAGGTTTTGAAAAAGATGAACATTTGTTGAAGAGGACGACAAAGAGGAGACCACAAACGATGGACAAGATGACAAGAGAGTTAGTTCAGTGAATTTACGAGGTTGCAGACAGTTTTGTCCTGTCTCTCTCTTTCTCTCTGACATTTGGATTTCCTCTCTCAATTTCTCTCTCTACTTTCCTTTGGCATGCTTTATGGTGGATGGTCAATGGGAAATCCCACTTCCCTGTGTTCTTTCCATGTCATTTTTGGTCTTGGTCTGCTGGAGTCTGGATAATATCCACAAGAGTGAATATTATTCTTTTTTGTTTCTTCCTCCCGTAACCACCCATCCTCCTCTCACTCTTTATGGCTTATACTTATGAGAGAGTTGAGCAACATCGTCCATCGCGGTTCATGTCCATGTCATTGTCAACCGTCCTATTAGGCCCTAACATGACCAAGATACATCAGATGGTCAGATTAGCTCTTGAGCAAATAGACAATCCTCTTTCTCTCCCTCTTCTACCTTTCTAGTAGACATTCAAGTCATGGACTTGCACACACACACACAACACACAAAACCAACCACAACACAGATCCACGATGAACAATGCATACTAACGAGCACATTACGCATATAAATTATAACTGGCAGCTAACTGACTCCTCCATTCATCTATTCATCTGCCCCACACGCACCCACACGCACACACACAAACCATACACTCTAAAACGAAATGGCTAATCATAACAATAACAATGCGGGTAATTGTACAGTGTACCCTCCCGCACACACACACAGTCTGTTTTTAGGGAAAGACAAATAAATCCACACTGCAACACCATCCGTTTTTTTTCAGCGACTCGGATTTGATGTATGCAGGTAGGCCAGTCAAAAGTTATTCTCTTCAAGTTCAACTTTGTAGGAGAAGAGCTCTGACTATCAGAGAAATTTATTGATCCTCCTCAGTTTGAATGATTCTAATCTTTACAGATGGTGGGGATGCGGGACAGTGAGTACAAAGGGCTGTTAAAATCTTGAGGAATTTTCAAACAGTTAAAATACAATTATGAGAATAGAATGACACAGGTCAGGGATGGAGTGACATGGTGGGGGGAAATTTCATTTCATTTGTACTACAGGGGGAGAGGACTGGGTAATATGTTAGGTAGGGATTTTACAAATTCCCTTAAAGACCCTTCGTGTACTTGGATGTGTAGTTGGACGTGTAATACTAGGATGAGAGTTGAGGATGATGGTGGATGGAGATAATTCAAATTAAATCCCTGTACCTTCTCGTACCCTTTGATGCAATCGGGACGTTCATTATGCAAAGTGGCTGGAGGATTCAGGTGGATCCAGAGAAATGAGAGAGGGAAGGGAAGGGGAAAGGTAAATATAAGAAAAACCATTGTATACACACACACACACACACACAAGTGGAGTGGGGGTACTTAAAACTCTGTCTTTGTATGACAAGGATATATGCAAGGAGGGACTTGCACAGGGTGGTGTGTGTGTGTGGAGGGAAGGAAAGTGAATGAAACTTTTAGATTTTTATCTTATCCCAGTGTAAAGGTGTAACTCCATTTATCTTCCCTTGTCATTCCAGTTTTCATTCCACTCGAGCTTTTTCCTTTGGTGGCCACATGCCAAGCCTCACAAACACTGAGAAAAGAATATTTTTTTACCCCCCTCCCTCCCTCTCTCTGAAAAGACTTGGATCCCTTGGAAAAGTACACACAAAATATGACACAATATGTATTTAGAGTCTATGGCTACGGACAAAAAGAAACCAAGCAAAAGACACAATACAAACATTTGGATATTTTTATGTGTGTGCATAAAATTGAGAGTTTTCCTCTGTGTCTACCAGAGTCTCCACACAAAAATTGAATACGAATTTCCCCAAACTTGACCGTCACAGCAGAGTCTCCTCTTCATTGTGATATAAAAATGCTCTCTCTCTATCTCCATTGTGTGTTGGACTCTGAACAAGAAAGACCTGTCAAATTTGTCTTTTCCTCTGAAAACAGAAAATGTGGAGGAAAAGACACAAAGAATTGTTCCAAATTTTGTCACAATTTTTGTACTTCAACTGTGTGTGTACGAAGTATGTACGAGTGTACACAGTGAAGAGTTGCAACTATTTATTTTCTTGGATATTTACTGAGCCAGTACAATAAACTGAGATGCCGTAATTCACCTGTCTTTTAAGTTTACTATCCAAATATCCCATGCTTCGGAGGAGGAGTAAAGGGAAAGTCGATGAAAATCCAGTCTTGACTACAAGTCTAGTAAATCAAGTCGGGCTCAAAAGAAGAATGTGAAATTAGACGATTCCAAGAATTTTCTTCTTCTTTTCCCTTTCGGCTTCAACCACGTGCCCAGATAACCAACAAGACAATTTGTTTTACATTCAATTTAAACCTCTTCAACTTGTGTCAAGACACTGGTATCTCGTACACAGAAGGATTAGGGACCAACTTGAAGTAAATATTGGATATTTATATAACACTACACAAGATACCATCTGAGAGAAACCACGGAAAACCTTTGTGAAATTCCATGTTCCTAGACAATGAATTAATTTTCAGGCTTTAATCATTCCATTCTCTAAACCCCCAATTCCTTTCTTCAAGAAATTTTTCAAAAAGAACAGACACTGGATGAACTGTCCATCCTTGCAAGAAAATTCTCCTCGTGACAACCATCTCAGCCCTGAACAATGGAATGTTGTTGTGTGAGGGAGTGGAGTTAAATTTGTTCAAGAGGCTTTAATGAATTTATTAGTTGAGTTAGTTCGTCCTCGATTTAACTTGGTCATTTTCTAATAAAACTCTTCATCCTCATGGTTCCGTACTCACATATTCAAATGTCACTTGACCTCCTCCTGTCAATCCTCCTGACATCATCATCCTTCCTTCTTTCGTGTTGACATGAAGTGTAACTCATTTAACATTAAATGTGAACCAATTCCATCTTAATTTAACTCCCATTCAAATCATGCGGAACCCACCCCCCCAAACATAAGTTTGGAAATTTTGGCAGAGTTTTCAAGGAACACAGACAAATCATGGACTGAGTCTGCATAAACACACGCAAGTTTCAGTCCATTTTATTACAGCCGAAGAAAGGGATGAGAGACCTTGCCGAAGTCTTGACGAGATTCTCTCTCTCTCTGGTCGTCTTGGAAGGTTTAGAAAAATAAGACTTGGGATAGTTAAAGAAGTGCGTAAAAACGGGGGGATGGGGGGAGTCGTCTAATTTGAACAGAGCATGGACGGGTCGTAACGGGAGAATTGGGGGGGGGGGGGAGAAGGGAGAGTAAAAAATAACAAGGTTCCATCAGCAGAAGCTAAAAATCCTCGCACACCATTCCAGGGACGGGGAAAAGTCAGGAAAAAATGCTATTGTATTGCAGATGGATAGGTAGGGACAGAATTGGAGTGTGTTTTCAAAAAAAAATGTTAATACCTTGGACGACTCCAGAAGAGTGTAGTATGTAGTGGAGAGAGTGGAGTGTGTAGTGGCAGTTGGGATTGAGAACTGCAAATGACAATCCAATGAGAAAAAACTGTTTAGTTCCTTTTCCGGCGTAAAATTAGCACAGTCAGAATATCACAGCTGCCTCTCAGTAGTCAGACTCTCGCCTCGTGTATTGAAATTGGGGTGTGTGTGTTATTCACATTTCAACCAGAACATTTCCTTGCTGCCACTCTTTCCCTTCATGGAATTCTTTTCCTCCTCCCTGGAACGTCGTCGTTCGTCTCGAGAAGGAAACTGATGCCACTGAAGAGTGTCAAGTCTGGAGGTTTCTCAAAAACAAAAAAACAGCAGCATGTATAAATACAATGCGATACAATGAAACGTGTGGGGTGTAATGTAATGTGTGTGTCTATATTGGTGGGTGTGGGTGACTCGGAGAAACACAAGTCGTTTGGGATGTCATAAAAATTTTTACGAAACTCTCCTCTACTCGTCACTCCCCACGTTTCTTTTCCTCCCTTCAATCCTTCACAGAGACTTGACTAATAGTAAAACGGCTAATAATGCTCAATAGCCACATTTTTATGATTATTTTTATTCGAACGCACACGCAGACTGTTGCTCCCTCCTCACAACAGCATCCCTCTCTCTCTCGAAATTATTTTCCTCCTCCACACTCGCATCCCATCAATCCACACTCCCAAACATACATAAAATATCCAATAGATCGTAATTTTAGAAACCAACTGTGTAGACTGGATATAAAAAATATTTTACAGACAAAATTTTACAACAGAAAATTTTCAATTTTCAAAGAATCCGATGAAAAAATTGAGAACTGACACACTTTCCCCTCGTAAATATCAACTTTCCCCTCTCTTTCACTTCTTTTATATGATTCTTGTGACTTTGACGTGTCGCACTGTAGCTCGTCTACTGTGGATGTCAAATTTTTATCAGGGAGGATTTTATATATACGAAATATCATTCAAACAATATGCTCTACCTCATATCCTTCACGATGAATGATTGTCGTCTTAGTCCTC
The DNA here is from genome assembly GCA_009870185.1 of Pygmarrhopalites habei. NCBI lineage: Eukaryota > Metazoa > Arthropoda > Collembola > Symphypleona > Arrhopalitidae > Pygmarrhopalites > Pygmarrhopalites habei. The sequence continues at coordinate 13,266 of WJFB01001527.1, read as the reverse complement.
CTCAGACTGGATGAAGAAATTCGCAATGAGATTTTTCCACACTATCTTTTCGTATCAGGATAAAATGACAAAGTCACCAAATTCTCCAGGGAGAATTGCACTAGGAAAACAAGACGGAATGGGGAAAAGAGCCTTTGGACACAAAATCAGATTCTTCCTTCCCTTTTTCTTCTCCTCACATTCACAAAGGTCAACTACAAAAATAGTTCCGACGCGGTTGTGACAAAAATGACAATTTTATCCCCTGATCACTCTCCCCCAACAACTCACAATGATGGATGAGATGAAGAGAATGAACATTAAAACCTCTTAGCACTGTATTAAAAATACAAAAGAGTGTGAGTGTTTTCTGTGGAAGAGTCAACAAACAAATTCGGCACGAATAATTCTCCCGATCTGTGTGTTTTCTAATGTGATTTCTAACGGATTCCTCCCCGAATATGCGACCACACACACTACATGAAACACTTGTGAAATAAAATTAATGGGTGTACTTAATGGAAATATTTTGATTTTAACTTTACACAAAATCCTCTCAACGACGCACACTGACACACACACACTCGAAAGAAACACGTTCAGAGTGGGACGAGAGACAGTCGGACGTACTTCCCCTTCCACGGCACAATTCTGACTGAGTCAAGAGAGGCCTTTGCCTCTCTTCTTCACTCCGTCCGTTTGTCTGGTTTTGGGACACCACAGCTCCAGCGCTTCCCAGCATCATCCATTTTTTACACACACATTTTCTTGGCTCCCTTCATCTTCATCAAAACATGAACGGGGTAAGTTGTGCCAACAAAATAAAGTCAAAATTGTCCACAGTTTATCATACAAAATAATAACAAAGTGTAGTGGTCATTGTACATAAATTTCCCAGTTTTTGTTTTTTTGGACTCATACTCCCCCCGTAATTTATTGTGGCCATACCCAGTCATGACTCTTGGAAGGGCTGGGTAGGTTCTGACAGTTTTTTGAAAAAGAATAAATGTACCATTGCCAATCTATTTAATAAAAATATCCAGATGGTTGAATAAAAATACATGAAAGAATTTCTGTGAGACGGATAGGGATGAGAAAGAGAGAGAGAGGAAAATACACATGACATGGAGGAAGAGGATGTGTAGGAATGAGGATAAAAAAATCCCCTCCAACCAAAATATAAAATGTTGAAAGATTTCTCAATGTTGACTTTCATTTTCGAGGGTGGTGGCCAGGGACTGTAGTCAGAGTGTCAGTTCAAGTACAAACGGCACCTTCCAGTCAAGTCAACCAAGAGAGAGTCAAGCAACTGGAGATTTCTTTGAGGACCCCTGCAGTGTCAATCGGGTTTAAGAGAGAAACCTTCAAGTCTCAAAGTCTGCCTTCACCAAGGAACCAAGAAGGAGAGCGAGAGACCAAAATGCAAGAGTCGAAGCCAAGGAGTGAGAAGAGATGAAGATCCAGAACAAGACACGAGCATATTTTTTTCATTTGTTGAACCATCCTAGACAAAGTGTGTGGGTACACATAATAGTTAATGCCCCTTACTTACTCAGTGTTAGTGGTGTCTGTGACGACAGAGAGAGTACATTACAGGGATCTGTTGGTGGTACATATTATTATATTCTTGTATTATTCAGAGGATGGTGGAAACATGTGCAGTGTCCAGTTCACATTGTGTCTGTTTATGTAAGGAAGAAGGGAAATGTGTGAAGGAGAGAGTACATTAAAGTCATGTCCACGAGCTTCTCTCCCACTTCATTTCATGAGGGTTCTTTGTCATTCAACAATTCAAAAAGTGTGTTAAAAGACCCGTTTAGCCTACATGGTTCCTTTCCTTCTTCTTCTTTTTTCCTTCTCACTGAGGCCGCTCAGGGAGAGGGAGGAATGATGAAGGGACCACATTAAAGTGGACAGGCCGGCTGGAGGCAGATAAGGCACAGCTGCTCCACTTCCAACAATTTCCTTAAAATGTCCTCCCTTCAAAATCAAAATATATAGGACAGAAATGGAATCATATAAAGATGAGAGAAAATTTAAAATAAGGATGATAATTGATTGTTGTAAAATTGCGTGACCAATAAAATTGTTGTCATCCCTCCCTGTCAAATGAGCGTAGACTTGTGCAAATGGGAGAATTATACACGGAAAAGTCTTGGAAAATTATGGAAAGTACTCATAAAAGTCTTGTCATTTCACTCATCCTCCAAAATATTCCTTTTGCTTTTTCGTCAACTCTTATTTTTTCCTTTGGCTTCTCCAAATCCCCCGAATTATCATAATGAAGACAGATTATGCAGTATTTGAAACGGACGGACTGCTCCTATGCTCCAAGAAATTTAAATTGACACATCACCCTCATATTTACATAATGCTCACACACCACACTACTGTACAGAGAGAGAGAGAGAGAGTAAATATTATATTTAACTCGCATCCCATCATAAATGTACATAATATTTTTGACTGTTGGAGTCGAGGAAGCGGATAATTTTGTACAGTCAGTAAAATGCCGGGTAAATATGTGTAACTGTTTTGTATGCTGATTCTTTCCTCATGTTGTCTGTCTACACACACACACACATACACACACTCACTCACTCCAAGTATTTATGTATGAGTTACACAAATAACATGGACTCTCCTCTTGTTTGTTCCTCATCCCTTGCCCTATTATCATCAAGATTGAGTGTTCTGTTTGTGCAAATGAGGGACAGGGAAAGGATGAGGCTCAAAAGAAATGTTAATGGAATTTTGTGGCCCATTGACAGTAAATCTTCTGCATCATCATAATCCCTCCCTCCCTCACTCCTTTCCCCAAGGTTAAATCATCATCATCCTCTGTCTGTACACATCTTCTCATTATTTTAAAAATTTTCCATTTGTTCAACTTTGTGTCCATTCATTTTAATTCAATGGTGGAAATCCAAATCAAGTGTATTTTCAACAGCAACAGCAACAAAGACAATCCCTGGTTCCATGACATATGGGGAGAGAAGTCAGTCAGCAAAAATATGTACAACAAGGTATGTGAAGTCCCTTTTCCTGGTGACACTAATTAATTACTCATGTAATTTTATTGAGAGATGACAACAAGAACGTCTTTCTTTTTCCAAGTTTCAGGATTTCTTCTTCTCTAAATTAAAATTCCAACAATGCGCAGCCCCACATCCACACTTTTGAGTACAAGAAGGAGACAGAGAGTCGGAAGACTATTCTGTATTTCGTCTAGGATATAATCCAAGCTCATTAAATATTTTGGGAATTATTTGAAGTTGAGCCGCAACTTGAATTTTTTTGAAATGCACTCACAAACTCTTTGGCCCAATGTTTACGCTCAAATCTCTAATGCATGACACAATCCTGTTCGTGTTTTTGTGAGGCTGGCATGTCCCTTGGAAAATCCTTTTGTTCACAGTCCCAGACACAGTCCTAGTAACGTTGGTTAAAGTACAAACACAATCATCTTCTAATACTGTTACATATTGTGTGTGTGTGTGTAAGTATGAAATGTGAAGTTTGGGTTACCAGATAGACAAAAAGTTGAGAAATAAAAGGTTTATTCTTACCACTTGTACTAGAATGTGTTGAGTCCTTCTACTTCACTTTGACACCCTGTGACTGTGCGTTCAACTTAAAGTTACAAAGATGGTTTACTACTTGTGATGTACCTACCTACGGTAAATCCTAACGTGTTCGTCCTCTCTTTCTGTCGGTTGTGTTGTTGACTACATGGCGTGCTAAGATTGTTGGAAATTAGAGTTTGAGAGAGTTTGTCTGACTGTTTTTATTCTGTTTTGTGAGCTGTGAGAATGAGGGCCTAAGTATAAACTGATGGTTGGGAATCCGGGAGAAAGGAAGAGAGATGTAGAGGGTAAGTTGCGAACCGAACAAATGGGCTCGAATGAAACCAACGACCAAATATTGCTGTCAACAAATGGGGAAGACAGCTGAGTCTCATCAAAATTGCTCACATTCTACATAACTGCACTGCACTGAGGAGGATGAGAGCAACCTGAGAACTTCATCTGTCTACTTTATGAGAATTTTTCCTCCAAGTGAAATTGCAATTTATTTTTATTGACCGGCCAATTTTTCCATGTGTGCGTGTGTGTGCGTGTGTGTGTCACTCCACCACTCCAACCGTATTAATAGCAAAATGGAGAGAGAGAACGAAAAGTCATTGCCGTCTCCCCTCTTCTTCTTGTCTGCCTTTCTGTCCATGTGTGTGTGTGTGTGCGTGTGGGGAAAGAGAAAAATTTAGTAGTTGAATGTTTCACTGAAAAACAATTTTAAGGACAAGTTTATTTACAGAAAAAAAAAGTTTTTAATAGAGTTGTGTTGTGTTGTAAAAAAATATCCTATGAACGTTAAGAGGGGATGAAGCAGAAAGACAATGAGAATATCTACACGCAATGAAAATTACTTTAAATAGATTAACCCTCCATTAAATTAGTTGTGGTACTAAATATACAATTAACCTCTCATCCAATTATTTTATTTTGTAAATTAATTATCTCATGTACAATGTGAGGAATGGAAACTTTACAATATTTGTGTCTTTTCAATAAAGTCATTACTAAAATGTACATTCGCATTAGGAGCTGCATACAAACTATACATATGTAATATTATTCTTTTACATTTTTTACAAGAGCTTGGAAAAGTAGTGGAGAGACATTGAGTTTGACGACAAGTTATGAATTTTCCCTAGGTACTTCTCCTCCGTCGCCTCCTCATCCATGCCAAATACTTTTTCAGTTTTTTTTGTCTTTTCTCCTCATAAAAATTAGTACAGGAATTTTTCCGTGGAGTGAATTGTACACAGTTGTGAAACATAAATGTGTAGTACACTAGATTTCCCCGAGAAATGTGTTCATACCAGATGCAGATGGGTATTATCGGGGAGGAGGAGGAGGACCGGGAGGCGAACGAGCTGCACACCATCGAGTGGTTGGTATTCGAGTTTTTGAGATTCTGATTCAGGTTACTTTACTTTAGCCTCCCAAATAAATACACCAGGGGAAATATTTACAAATCGGTCTCAACATGACTTTTCTCAGAGCTCAAGAAGGAAAGTTTACGATCCCCCGGTTCGTGACATGGAGTTGTGATAATGTGAACGAGTATTCTAAATTAACACCAATTTTGATGACATGTATTGTGTCTTAAAATAAAAAGTGCTTACAGATTCGGAGGATGGCCCACGTGGATGTTCTCATCGTGTCAATCATTTGTAGATGAAAGTGTGTGACACAGAAACGAATGAATACTTAATCGATTGACTTAATTTTACTGAGTTAAGATTGGTCCCACTGACTCGTAACTGGGAACTTTATTACAATTAGTAGAAATTATTTTAATAGGAAATTAATCACAAAATCATTTTAATTTCCAATTATTTTATTCCTTATACATGAATACCAAGATTGAGGCAAACCATAAATTTTATTACTGTATATTCTAGTAACGTTTAAAGGAGGATGTACGGTGTTAAAGTGACGAAGTCAAAACATTTTGGGGAGGAGGATAAAAGTTTTCTCTACTGGTTGTATGAAGAGAATTAATTTTCGTACTCCTCCAACATTACAAACATTTAATATCACAATTTTGTGATTTGTGCGTTGTGTATTTACATATGTGTGTGTGTGTGTTCCTCTTTCCTCAGAGGAGAAAAATAAAAAGTTAGAGAGGTATGTCTGGACTCGAAACGTCTTGGCTTGGCGTAGTTTTAAAGGTGAAAGGGATTTAACTTGTATTTACACACACACACGTATTTATATACAATGATTGTAGATTATTTATATGCAGTTTAATTACAGAGTAAGATGTGATATCAGTTAAATCAGCCGTAAGTCGTCCTTCTCGTTCCCGTCGCAGTACTACAAGGTTGAGAGGGAGAGAGAGAAAGGTACACTCAAAAGGTGAAAGCTGGGAACCAGGAGGTGAACCGCCACACAAAATTAATGTGAGTAAGTGTGTACAGCATAGGCCATACCTTTAGTTCCTAGTTGCTTGCTAGTACCTAGCAATCACTCTGCATTCTGTAACACACACACAGAACAACAACAACACCTATTATAATGTGAGAGAGTGCTTGTACATAAAAGTAAGTACTAAATAAAAAGAATTTTTTCCCTTCCATCACCACCTTACTTTCTTGGCCCTTGATCCGAATCTGAATTGTAAGTGAGACTGAGAGGAGAGAACCGTACGTACGAAGCACATGTTGTTGTGAGTGACTTTTACTGCATAATAAAGAAATGTTCGATCGTCTACTGTACTGCGACTTTCCCTGCCCCCAAAACCCCACTACAAGAGAGAGTAATATGAATGAACACAACAACAGAAAACAACAACAACGGAACAACAACAACAGATCAACAAAAGGACAAGAAGGCAAAATAGGGGGAGAGAGAGGGGGAAAATGGCTATTTATTTAGTTAGTCCAAGTTAGTCCAAGGAAGAAGGGAAGCATCTCAGAACAGTCAACACACAAGGCTCCAAATGCACAGCCATCATTACACATTACATATAATATAGACTGCTTTAAACTGACATTCTTTTTATTCTCAAGACGAAATAACTGCATTGGAGGGGGAACCGTGAGGGACACGCAAGCAAAAGTTTAACACTCTGCCGCAGTTTTTACCTGAGAATTTTCTTCTCTCTCTTTCTCTTTCTTTCCCACTCTCAGACTCTCACTCTCTATTTCCTCTATACTCAATAATTCCCATGGTCATAGTCATAGCCATAACATAAACCAAAGAATTCTAGAAATTCCCCGCAACACTTTTATTCCAGATTTCATTTCCAAGGGAAAGCAGAGAGAGTGAAAGAGAGAGAGAGTCTCAACCTCCCTAAGCAAATTTCATCTCCTTTCTCCACTAAACTTTCTCTCTAGTAGTAAGTGTAGTAGTATTGTAGCTCCTCCAATCTTTTCTCTCTCTCTCTCTCTCCTCCTTCCCTTCTTTTTTACGTACAAGGCTGATCTGATCTGATGATCTGAGGCTGGAATTCAGACGTTGTGTAGTGTATATCCATGGAAGTTTATATAACATAATTACATATTGGAGGGAGAGAAAGTACGGGAGACAGTGCTTCAAAGTCCTTAAAAACCTGTGATGAGACATATTTGTCTAGATATATTCTGTATGTTATTGATAGTCAGCCTCCTTATACATAATATACCGTACAGAATATCAATTTTTGACAGAAAAACTTTCACTTGAATAATTTTTAAAAATAATACAAATTACTGCTCAGTTTTGCCTTGCCTCGGAACACAATGAATACACCATTTGAGAAAAAAGTGTGTTACACATTATGTGTCTGTGAATTGACGGCTGTCCTCAGTTGTGTCAGTATCTTTTACTTGACATTCGCCATTTACTTGCCATCTTACCGGCAACTCAATGCTGGTTTCAGTGAGGAGACCGTCATGTGTACAACTTTGTCCAATGTGACTTTAGAAAACTGTGAAGACCCCGTCGGTGTGCCTTCTTGGAGTTCTTGTGGTGAGATTTTCTCTCCAATCTCAATTTACAATGTGATTACAAGTACCCGTACACACACACGTACTTACGAGCAAAGGACCAACTTATTGAAGGAACAAAATTGAAAAAATCCTGTACACTGCATACAGTATTAAATTATTCAATGTGTATTGAAATGTAGGTGAATGGTGTCTATCTAAATCTGGTGGTGCTTGTACACAGGTTTGTCGTATATTACCTACTAATTCCATTAAGTAATTTACAAAAGGAGTATCTACTTTTGCTGTTACTGATGTACTATGTAAAATTGAGTAGTTTCAACCTATTTACATGTTATAGATAAGAGAAAGTCACATTGACTGGAGTTTTGAAAAATTAAGCGACTTTGTATACTAATTGAGTTTTAATCTAAATTTTGTTTTTGTGTCAACAACAGATTCGGGTTGATGTCAGAAAGAATGGGACAAACATACAACTCGAGGAATGTGAGACGCACATGGAAGATGTTATTTATTGTGATGGACTGGATCCCAAGGAAAAACTGGCAGAGTAAATTACTCTTATGGGCATTCAAAATTTTTTAATTTTATTGGAAAAATCATTTTATGTATCTGAGATTCCCCACTCCACTCACCAAAGTGCTTAATCCTTACTTGTGTCCTGTTCAAAGGTGTATATTGGGAGAGTGTGCGGATTTGACTGGACTTTACAATTGTTCATTGTACCCCGTCAGTCCAGGGGTGACAGAGGCAGCGTACGGTGCCCGATGTCGGGACTTGTCAAATTGTAAGTTTTTCTGCTATGACAATAGATTTTATGGAACTAGTACGATATTTACACTGGCTCATCTGTGTGAGATAAGTTATGCCGAAGTCAATAATGAATAATACATACTGTAAAAATAGCGTTATACAAAGGAATATCATATTCCTACATTGCTTAAAATTGTATGTGACTTTTTAAATTTACAGTTCTGGCTTGTAACTTGACCTCAGTTGACCCGGGAGTTCAATGTAGAACAAAGAAATCATGCCTTCATTTGAATGGTCTCTATCTGTGTCGGAAGGGTCATTGTTCAAGGTTAGTAGTACATAGAAAGAGGTATTGAATACAAATCATCAATCCACTAATTTGTCATATTATGGTTCAAGAATACGTCCCCCCTTCAAATGTGAAAAGTTATGTACGGGGATTCAGACGGGAGGGAAGTCAGTCATCGTGAGAGAAAATGATGTCATATTCACAGCATCTTGCAAAAGAGCCATCGACATGGAGACAGGTAAAGAGATTTGGCCCAAGGATTTAGTTGGCAATAATAGTACTTTGAACTCATCCATGACTGCTGAGACAGTTAGGCCTCCTATGCTAGTCATATATTGTACAACAATCATGGACCGACAAATGAACAAAAGCACGATTAATATGCTCGACTGTTTTAATGGAACCTTGATGGAGCCTGGTATGTGGCCATAACACTGTAAATACTAGTCAATTTTCTCAAATTATTGTGGTCAATGTCCCTTTGGGTTGTTCTTGTTCAGGATATTTTGGAGAGTCAACAGACATAATAAAATTAGTCAAAGGTCATACGGAAAACACTCGAGTAAGTGATAAACTTTCTGTGTACTTTTTTAAAATACTTTTTTCAATCAAGATATACATAGTAAGCAAAGTGGCTAATTTTTAAATCTTAATCCAAACTCAAATCTTCATTGGAACTCCAGATGTTGGACCCAACCAAAGAAATTGCACCGGTCGAGTCAGAATTGATACTCCAACACAACTCACCATTGTACATCAACTATGAGGGTTGTGTGAACACTCTCATTTTGAGAGAATGTGAGAAATTCCATGCACAGTACGGAGTGGACGGGTACGACTGAATACTCTTATAAGACTGAGTGTGTTTTGAGTAATACAAATTTGACACTGTTCGATCCATGTCATCATTTAATGATGTGAAATTACATTTTGCTTTCCATAGGAGTGACCTGAGAACTAATGCACGATTCCCTTGTTTCTATCGACCTAATTTCTACGACAATACCTCAGCGGATGCAAATTTTGTCATTTTAAGATTTGATATAAAACGAACGACAATGGAACTGCGTAAGTAACTATTCAAATAATTATAATTGTCAGTACAGCATTTTGATTGTCACCTTATTTTATGTCCTATTCTCTCTCTGTCTCATTCTAGTCATTGCTGCTGTCGTCCCCGTCATTTTAGCTGTAGTTTCTTGCTTTATGCTCGTGCTTTGTTCTAGGGTCGTTCAAATTGACAATGATTCCCATTTCTACCTTCAACTGGGGAACAAAATTTATAAACCTAAGATTGAAACTGTTGTAAAAAAATTATAAAATATTACCCAACTCACCCAGGTCACACTTTTGTTCTTCCTCTCTTTCTCTCTAGTAAAAGTAATCTCATGTATATCTTTGGCTGCATTATTAGCTTCTTATTGACGCAGATCATCAACAAAGTAGATTATATAAGATTACAAAGCTAATTTTCTCTTTCATGAAGTATATACATAGAATATAAAATTGTTACATTTGAAGAAACTAATTATAGTTCAAGTTTATAGAAGAAATACTATAAAAATAATTCATTGAACTTCACTCACTATCATTTTGAAACTCAAAACACACACTAAATAGAAGAAGAAGAAAGTATATTATTTACATACTACTTTAAATTGTAATTCCTTATTGCTTTCCGAAACTTAAATGCCAAATAAAAACTGACTGTAAATTTGTTCATCTTTTATTTGATTTACCATCAAGTAAATCATTCAAGATATAATCACTTGTGTATAAAATATATAATAATAGACATTTCTCTTCTAAATATCCGTGCGGCATTGAACGTGTTAGCTGAATCACACTACATGTAATACATTAATTATTTGCATAGGGATAATTTAATATTAGTAACCTAATTTTGTTAACGAGATTCTGAGGCGAATTCTTTACACCCCACTATTCACACAAGTAGTAATTAATTTAAGAATCACAAAAGGTTAGACTGACCTCAAATGTCTCAAGGGAGACAATATTGTCTCCCTAAATAGGGAGACAACAACAACGAAAAAGGTTAAAATAATATCAATTAACGAGGATGAAGCTCATTCCATAACGACGGCAGGCAATGCCATTTCGCTCAATTTAAGTATAAAACTTAGAATATACATTTGAAGACAAATCTCCTGAGGATTATTCGTAACGTAGAATCCAGGAACGGCAGCCTAAATAAACCAATTATCATTGACATGAGGAATATCACGAACTATACAAAGTATGCACATGTAAGACATGAGATTTAATTTCTCTTACCTTCTCAAGCATAACTTGCTGATCAGAGACTTTTTGATCCATACTCATGACTACACGCATGTCATTATTTTTCATCTCCTTCTTTTGTTTATGTAGTAATTCTTTGAAATTCATTGATGGTTTTGATTTTTGTTGCTCTCGGAAATGTTGTCTTTCCACTAATTAACAATAAAAGAATTCAAATACCTTCTATGTTGTAGTAAGTAGATGTTAACAGTTCTGATTTCTGATCTAAATAAAAATTATCTTACATCTATGCTTCTCCTGTAACTTTATCCGAGACTGGTACAAATGTTTCTCTGTCACGTCTTGAATCTCTTTCAAACCCTTCACAATCTCAAATATTGTGTCATGAAGCAGTGTGTTGGCTAATCCAGATAGCAACTCGGACGGCATTCTTTGTTGATACTTTCTAAAAAAGTAATAATTATATTCAATTACAATTCTTTGTCACAAAGAACTGTCAAAATAGTACATAATATAAATTATTATGACGACAAAACTTACGGGGGAATTTCTCTAGCCAATAACTGTAGTTTGTCCAATATAAAATATAGCCTAGTTTGAAGAGCCTGGGCTCGCTCCATTCCGGAAAATTTTGACAAACTCTGTAGCACGGAAATACAGCCAGACCAGAAAAGATTTGTCGGAATTTTTTTTTCAAAGATTTTGAACTCCACATTTGGTCCCGCTATCCGAGACAATAGAATCGCATCAAAGCATCAAAAAAGCAAAGCATCAGAAAAGCCAGGATCAATTTGTTCTTTTGTTGTTAAATCTTTTCAGACATGGATCGGCAACTTTTAGCTAGTGACTTGAGTCCCCGACATGATTCCGGATCCAGATACCGTAGGGCGAGTTACAGTCGTTCAAGATCCAGGTCACCATCATCTCGGAGTAAAAAGTATGGAGGAGGCGGAGGAGACCGTAGTGCGAGGAGACCAGGCTATAGATCTCGTTCTCGGGAACGAGATGGTGGCCGAAACCATGGAGGAGGTCGGGGTGGAGGTGGAAGAAGCCGATCCAAGAGTCCCATGTCACGAAGACGACATCAGGGTGGTAGTCGCGTAATTCCGGTGAGCAAACTTTTTTCTTTGTCTTGTATGATTTTTCTTTGTCCACTCTGGCATTAATTTTTAATGCCGTCTGTAGGAAAACCCTTCTCCCAATAAATGCCTGGGAGTGTTTGGTCTGTCACTTCGGACCACGGAGCGTGACCTACGGGACGTCTTTTCACGGTTTGACAATTAATTTGAAGAACAGCCAAGTTTTATAAATTTCAAAGTGATGTATTAACAACTTTGTGATATTTCTGTCTTCTCCAGGTACGGACCTATTGAGGAATGTACCGTGGTAATTGACGCCCAATCGTAAGTTGTCAATCTTTTATTTTTATAGGAAGATTTGACAAACTAAAATATTAATCATAGTCTAAGTATGTGAATATTTTGTTCACTTACAGTGGTCGTAGCCGTGGATTTTCCTTCATTTATTTTGAATCTATTGGTAAGTCATACTTGTAATAATACGACCATTGTGTATCCACATCCGTGTAATTTTGTACCCTTTTTTTTAAAAAGAGGATGCCAAGGCAGCCAAGGAGTCTTGCAATGGAATTGAAATTGATGGACGAAGGATCCGTGTGGACTTTTCCATAACCCAGAGAGCACACACACCCACTCCAGGGATATATATGGGAAAGATTTCTCATGGGTAAATAAGTTTGAAAAAAAATACGCATATATTTGACATCATGTCATTTGATTACTATTATTATTTGATTTTTGGGCATTTTAGTGTGGACAGAGGTTATGGGTCATATGGTAGACGCGGCCGTCGGGATGAGGGAAGTAACCGTAAGTTGTTGTTTGTTATCAACTTTTTTCATGAATTAGAAACCACTGTACAATAGGATTAAAATATTTATGAACCTTATGGTAGTAATAATTAAGTATATTTTTGCTAGGACGTCGATCTCCATCTCCACATTACAATCGCCGTCGGGCGAGGTACAGCAGATCAAGGTAACTTATTTAGTCGTTGGTACTTACTATTTATTCACGTAGGTATTTTTAATTATTTGACAATTACATCTAATCCGTGAACTTTCTTACCTTACAGATCTTACAGCCCTCGTAAGTACTACTAGTTGAGACATAGCCACCCATTTATATATGATATATATAAGTATATACATATAATTTGTCCTTACCTTCATTCATTCATATATATAATGGAAACTTAGTGCCCCTTAAGTTTACACTTCTCTTTTAAAATCACTCCCACTAGAACAATATGTTTTATGTCTGTCTATTTTAAATATGTTAGGGTTTTAACGAAAAGAGGAAAAAAATTGACTTAGAGATATATAATATGTAACTTCATTCCCTTAAACTTCTTACTTACTAAATAATAGCGTTGTGGATATTGAATAAATTAAATAATGGATTTGGGT
>WJFB01001526.1:0-29944 GCA_009870185.1 Pygmarrhopalites habei | reverse complement strand
GCTTGCCATTTGCCCAATGTTAAAATTTTCAAAAATCGCTGTCACGGCGATACCGCACAAACCCGCCGCGGTATCGCCGAAGCATCCAGGTTTCCGCAGCGGACATATTATCCACCCACGACTTACACTAACATTTTTACAATGGATTTGAATCGGAAATTTACACAGGATTTAAACTGAAATTTGGCACACAAACAGACAACCAAAATTCAACACACACGCTAATACACACACACAAGTTGACCCCTAGTTGTCCTGGATTTATCATTTTGCAAATGTATTTTTTTTATTCCTGAAAAATTGATGGAGCTGAAAAAGAAATGTTGAAGACAAATAGAGAGAGAGGCAAACAAAGGGGATTCCATGTGGATGGTTGTAGTTATGTTGTGTGCCGTGTCTTGTGTGTGTGTGTTTCACCTTGGTGGATATACGATTCCGATATCTTTTGATTGTTCAAGAGAAAGGGCAAATCAGAGATGCATAAAACGTAGGCTTATCTTCCTCCTACTGGCCCTCCATTTGTCAACATGAATATGAAATATGTATGTTTACACTACGTGCTATGAAAATATTTTTTACTACACACACATACACACACACATGACTATTTTCCTTACTCACCGGCTCCGTCCCTCCCCGTACACACAAACACACACACGAAAAGATGAAAGAGAGATGAAGGAAGATGAGGATGAGGATGAGGATGACGAAGAGAGTTTTCCAAATGGAAGTGTACTCACTGTATGTACAGTTATACATAGAGTAGACGTAATGGGATACATGAGGGTAGTAATGGGACATGTACGAATGGTGGAAAACACTGACTGTGCATACCAAGTGTGAAATGGTAATCTCGAAAGTCTCTGAAAACTGAAAGTAATGCATTATGCATTTTCAGATAGGGTTGCCACATACGTGTTGACTCTTCTCCTTCTCCCTGTTCTGTTCATAGTACGCAATTAAAGCGTGTCAATGGTTTTCAACTGTGCATGTATTACCATCTCTTCTCTTTCCGTGTGTATTTTTGTGTGTGTGTACTGTGTGGAAGAGAGACACTGCACAATGTACAGCTAAATAACATCTCTCTTCTCAGATTTGCATCTTCAATATTATCTTGAATGGGATGCTTATACAAGCATGGGAGAGAGACCAAGTAGAAATAAAACTATTCGACCCATACACAGTCGTACATGTCAGTGTCTAATATTGTCTTCGTTTTCTTTTCCTCCTTCTCCTCATCCAACAAGAGGAGGAGGAGGACTGAGATGACTGTCTGTGAGTAAACAATACGACCATTACTTTACTTTAAATATGATTATGTAGACTTTTCCGAATAAATATTGAGATGGTCCCACAATAACAACCACATGTCCTCCCACTTAAATATTATCTTCCGACTCTACAGGATTAAGCCTAACAATTTATGAGGGATCAGATTAACATGGCTTTCTTCTTCCTCTTTTGTGCCCATGTGTCTCTTCCTACATTTGATCTGTCTTCTTCCTAAAGATATCCAAAAATGAAGTACGGATAAATCTTATACTCAATTTTTTGCACAAGATTGGAACGTCTGAGTCTATCATAAAAGTTTTATGATAAAACGTCTTCATGTATAAGTTGCCGTTTCTCATTTAAATTATTAAACTATGAAAAAGAACCAAAGTCGTCATAGCGTATGCTAGTAAATAGGAAATAAAGGAAAGGTCACAGTCAAATTTTGACAGTTGCATGATTAGCTTTTTACTCTTGATACTTTTTTGTAGGAAAGTGAAGTAAAATAATAAATGATTATTTCCAATTACCTCTTCTTTGAATCAAAGACTTTGACTTCATTCAAAATTTCAAAAAAAATTATTTACTTTTCGTATTTAATTAAATACAAAAGTAACACAAAAAATGGACGTAAATCTCTTGTGAATGTTCCCTGGATTTATGTTGACCTGAGGAAGTTTCATTGTATTTAAAATTGGCACTTTTTTGTGAATTTCGAAAGGAAGAATTATGTTATCAAAATTTCTGCTCTCTATTTACTCCAGCCAGAGAGAAACGCAGCAAAACAATTGTAACGTTCCTTACCTACCATTTGGAAAATTAATAATTCATTGGTCGAAGGCTCTAAACTTGAGATTAACTAGATTGAAATTATTCAAAGAGAGAGAGAGTAGACACAGATGTAAACAACAACAATCGTTCACACACAAAGACACACGTTCCCATCCACACCTGTGCAAGTTAACATGGGCATAGTAGAAAGACATTGAGCAGTCAAAGTATTTGAGAGATGTCATGCTATAAATACATTATGTAAATTTCCTTGTTTTCCTCCTCACCCCAGATTTGATGAACACACATACACACACACACACACTCCACACTAGGACTAATCCGAGTTTTCTAATTCTTTTTATCAAAAATAATAACTACACTTCTAGGCCTTCTCACTATTTATGTTCTAACGTAAACATACTATGTGTGTGTGGACGGAACCGGACAGTACACACGCAGTGACAGTGAGATGGTTATTACATTTCCCTTACCAAATTCTAATTAAATGGTTCCCATATTCGTCCATTCATCTCTATCTCTACACACCCACCTCACGCCTTGGTTGACCTAAACTACGAGCTCCTGTTACTCCTATGGAATATATTTTTAAGGCTCAACGTCCACACACACACACACACTCAACTCACTCTCTCACTGGCACATGAGGACTCGGAAGGACAAGGTCAAGTGTGTGGATCCCAATTTATATTTTTACAATGAGGGGGATTGCCAAAACAATGCGGTTCCGCATTGCTTTTGGACTCGAATGATATAATCACACACGCATTAAAAAAGTGACTCAGAATTATGAATAATGTATATACTATATTGTTATAAAATTTTATTATTACCTATTTTTTTCATTAAATTGTATCAAATCCCTGGCACCTCACCAACTCATCAACTCTAGTAAAATAGTATGAGAAGAAGAGGTTTATTTTTTAACACTGTAAGTGTAGGTACAGTGTGTGTGTGTGGGACTACCTCTCATCCCTTTTTGCAAAGTATTTCCACATTGAATGACACTCAGACACAGTTGTTGATATTGTTGTTGTGGTAAGTGTGATTGTGTGTGAGCAGAATATTCCGGAATGGAAGATGTGACTAAATACTAATTAAGTCATAAAACACTCATAATTCTGCCCACTGGCCAAGTTCAACATTTACGTCACCAACTAACAGCACCAGTGTCAGCACCCATTCCATTGCAGGAGGAGGGAAGGCGTCTCGTCTAGTCATTTGATAATTACGTTTAGTTGTAAACTTGTAAAAATATGTTGTTTCAAAGTGTGTGCGATCGAGGCCTCTCCATCTCTCTCTCTCTCTCTGTGCCTCTCTCTCTCTCTCACTGACACTGGTCATCACAATTCACATTAAGAATGCCGTTAGCTTTTCTACTGAACCCCTACTTCTCTCCTTCCAACACAAGAGAATGAATTGATGATGATAACGACGACGACATTTACATAATAATAATTTTGCAAATATTCAAAAAGACTTTTCACTCTCTTCTCATCTTTTTTCACTTGAATATTCATCATCCCTCTACGAACGAACGTCGTCATGATGAACACAGAAACCCAAACGTCAAGGCTCTCCTGCTGTGGTCCTCTCTTTCATGCATGTCTGTGGTGTGTGTGTGTGTGTGTGTGTGTAGGTCTAACATCTGAATTGAGAGGAAAGACAGACACGCAAAAAAAACTGTACACAAAATTAATATCTAGGTTAAATCTACTTTTGTTCGGTTTCATTGGGGAGTGATTGCACCACAACAAAAGTCGTCATCACAAAAACAAAAAATCCCGACAGTTATTTCTAATACAAATAATTTGTTAATTGTTAAGAATGAAAACGACTGCAGTTTTATTGTAGTTTGAGAGGTCAAACATTTTTGTACATTTTTCTAACTCTCCACCAAAAAAGTAGACAATAAAATAAAATGAGAGTAAAAATATCTCTTTTTATCTCCTGACAAAAATCCTAATTGAATTTTAATTGTGCAATTACTACAGTCCAAAAAAGGCCATTCAACAAATTCCTCAATTTTTCGTCCCTCTCCATTCCTAAAATTCTTTTTTGTTGATTTCTCATTCCTCTGGAGGTTGACAGTCTGGAATTGACATGTGATGGGTGGAAGAATGTCATCCTCCTGCAGTAAAGGTGATCAACAAAGTAATAGAGTGCATCGTTGACAAAAAAATTTATAATTTGAAAAGCCTTTGTCTCTCTCTCCCCATCCATAGTCAAACTAATTTACATGTAGAAGAGAGAGAGATAGAGAGAGAGGATGGCGACAATCCTTACAATGATCTTGACTTTTATGATTCCTGATCCATCTTCACACACACACACACACACACACACACACACACACAGCATAGGAACATTGATACACACACAGAAATTACACATGTCTACGTAAAATACAAAATATACCATATATACAAAAATATAAATACAATTAAAAAAAAGTGGCGATGCAACTGAAATATCTCAGTTTTTCTTCCATTGTATCCTCTTCTCTTGACCAACTCACCTTGAGTTGAAGGGGCAGAAGAAGAAGCAGAAGAGAGAGAAGATTTGATATTGACTAGAAGTAAGAGAAATAATTTCATGTTTTTCCACCAAAATACATTTTGTCTTTTGTTTTATGAGCTGATAGCTGCGTAGATAGAGTCTCCTCAAAACGTTTCTTTGTCACCATCATTCAATGACTGTGGTGTGTGTGCGTGTGTGTGTTGTTCGTGTAAATATGAAATACAACAAAGATGCTCCTGGCGCCAAGTTCTTTCAGCAATAATAATCAAATCCAACAACCACACACACACACGTACACACATTGACATTGTCAGGTGACAAGTGGGAATGAGTTAGGAATAAAACCATAGTAGGTGCAGGTGGAGGAGAAGAAGAAGAAGCCCTCACCTTTACATTTTTCTTACTCTAGAAATATTTGCACATCTTCCTCATCCCTCCAAAGGACACGGTCAACTAACGACACACACAAGTTTTTTTAAACATTTTTGGAATTTTTACTACTACAAAGTACACTGGATATGTGCAAGTTTTGACGCGAGTGCATGTTGATGATGATGGATACCCATTTTTGGAAGATTAATCTAAAATTAAAAGATTACGAAAATGAAATAAATGGAATGCACTTTGCTGCGTTGTTAACTTGGACAGTTGCGTTTCTAATTTTGCGTGTGTTTTCGTGTCAGATAATTACATAATTGTCCTGAAATTACAGTCAGATGAAAGTGAATTTTCTCAAGGTTTCGTGTCCCCCCCTCCACTCTCTCTCTTCTCTTTTGTGTGGGTCATCAGTTTGACAATGATGCGATGGAGTATTCCTCAATCTGAATTTGAAAATTAGCAATGATTGAGAAATTGAATGTGTGCTGAAATCTTGTGTTTTTGTAAGTTTACATGAGTTAAATCTATTTAATTCTTGCACTACATAGTACAACAAGTATTTACAAATTGTGAAAAGATTGGGATGAACGTGAAAAAGAAATCTGCAATTTTGAAGGGTTATCTTCCCAAACACACGCGACATGGACACACAAGTTTTGGATGGATCTTTTTATTACCAAATTAAATATTTTTAGGGTCTGGTGAATAGTCCAGTCTACGCAGTCTTTAGATTTTCTCTTGTGTACCGTAATGTATCAATTTAAAATCCTGGCAGTACATTGCACATTAAATTGGTACAAAAACTTGTCAAAGAGATTATTGTAAAGTAGTTTGAATTTAAAAATAGTTAAATTACTGAAAAAAGTTTGTAATCAGTACTTTTTTTACAATACAAAGAAGCGCGGACACGACCCGGGTTTTATTTGAACAATCTTACGGAGAATTCTCCTTTTTCTTTCCATGTATGTTGTAGTTAGGGAATAATAAGGGATGGCTACAAATTTCATTTACAATTCTACATGAAGCATTTCTCTTTCTTTTGCTCCTCCCCTTCAATTCGGGTTGAAGTGAAAGGAGTGCTGGAAAAAAAGTAAAATGAACTCTCTCTCTTTTCACCCATTTTACAAGCCATCAATCTCATTTTGACAGAGACACGTGTACGTGTACTTTGTATATGAGTATCTGTATAAAACCTCTAAAGGGGATTTACAGAGTTTTTGTACTTATAGACAGACTCATTAAATTATTCCAAGACAAACTGTAAATTTACTCTCTCTTTCTCTCTTTCATGATTCTACATATGTTCTTTTTTTGTACTCAAACTCTCCATGGTGAGTTGTGTAATTCCGTACGGGGATGTAAGAGCTGTGTCAGAGTTGTTGGTGTTGGTACACAATAAAAATTTTGTACGGCGTACGTGGGAGTTCCCTTACCTCCTTCCAGACTCAATTTAATTAGAAATGTCGTTTACTCTCATGTCTCTTCCACCATCTTGTTCACAAGACAAGGTCTTGACAATAGTCGTATAATTCCTGACATGAAACTGTCAGTCCGTTTGAGTCAAATTTCTTGTCTTTTATTGAAGTGACACACACCCACGCACACACACACACATGCACACAGGGTGGAGGAGGGAGAACTGAAATTACATTAGCTCTCATGTTGATTGTAAGACTTGATATTTTTCACGCAATTTTCCCGAATATTATTTGTACACGAGGACATTTTCTCCAACAGTACCCATATTTCTATCAGGGAATTCAAGAGGGATTCTGAGATTTTCTCTAATTTTCATTTCGGAAAATTAATAAAATCACAATTTGTCATTTAATTAAAATTTTCTTGGTGACTACACACAGTGTCTCCTAAGTTACATTCCACATGGATGTTTTTAAAAGAGAAAGTGTTATTAAAAATTGTTTTTGCAATTTCTATGCTTAAATCTAATTTATCATCTTTGTATCCCTGTAATTAAATCCGTGTCATTCAACGTCAATCAATCTTTACTAATTGTAATTTTTAAACATTTAATTCACTTTTAACATGACACAAAACTTGTTTAAAATTTCAAATCTGTGATCACTTGATTTTCAAAAAATTTCGAAAAGCAGCCGCTTCATTCCAGCTGATGTAAGAGAATCTCAAAAAATGGGATGAGTTTTTTTGTACCATGATGATTGCCAAGATTTTTTCCTCTCTGATTCCACCCACCCATATCCCCCCTTCCTTCCCTCCCTTCTTCCATCCTGTGTGTGTGTGTCGTAAAAAAGGGAGTGAAAATTAGTCAGAAAAAATTCTGGAGTTAGTCAGACGACAGTAAATGTGAAAACTCAGTGTCTGGCTGTGGAGTGTAGGTGCCAATGTGTATAAAAGGAGGAGGAGAAAGCATTCAAAGAAATTCTTCCACCATGAGGGAGAAAGCTCCCCCAGAGAAGAGGAAGCGAGAAAGTGAGTGAGTGAGTCAGAAGCAGACAAATTTACCTCCCCTCAATTTTCTCTGTGTGTCTTCCCTCCCTCATATCCCTTCTCTCTCTCAACTTCTCATCAGGATCATCTTTTTTGGCCACTCCAGAATTCCAAGCATGATGTATAATTTCTTTGTTCGTGTACTCAAGTCCAACTCCCTCAATTGGTTCTTTCTCCTTCTTTCCTTCTCCTCCACATATTCCCTTTCTATTTTCACTTCATTCTCGAGTCTTTCTGAGTTTGAGTTCGACTCTCTCTCTTTTTCTAAAGAGAGAGAGTCTTCTTTCTTTATATCTTCTTCTCCTCCTCCCTCACTCATCGTCTCGTTGTGGGTTGTGAGGAAAGTTTTTCTCTGGCCAGTAATTAAAAGCTCGCGTTCATACGAGTCCCTGGTCTCTGTAAAGAGAGGGAAATTCTCACTTCCTCTACACATGGAAGAAAACTCGACTCTAGAAGAAGAATGGAACAATGCAAACAGACGTGTTGAGTTACGTTTTTGTCTGTTTCCATGATGTTGTCGATCTTCTTCCCTTCTCCTTCTCCGCCTCCTCCTCCTCCATTCTTCATCATTTCCCTCAAACATTTCTCTAGTTATAACACTCCAGCACACTTTTACAAACACACCACAGGCACAGCTCATGTTTCATCTCCATTTGCTCAACTCCAGCTTCTTCCCTTCTCTCTCTCCTCACACTTTATCTCAATTTTCAATTGAGCATTGGATGTCGTAGTCTTTGACTACACATCAAAATCCATACAACCTCCAACTTTCTCCTGCTTTCTTCTTCTCAATTTATTTAATATTCTTTTAATATTAAACATATTTTCTCCTCCTTCTTTCATCCCCACAAAAATTTGTTCATACTTCAACCCATCATCCGCATTCTCAATTCGATCCCTCCTGCACTTCAAAAGTTGAATGCCAAAATATGATTCAAATTCATAATTATTCAGTTCACATGGATTTCCAGTCACAAATTTTGAACAAACTCCTCCTCTTTCCCCTCCACTCAAAAATTTAGTCGTGACTACATTTAAAGTGTAAAAAAGGGAAGGGATTTCCCTGAAAAAAAATCAACGAAGAATTTCAAATTTTTTTTTAAAAAAAACTTTTACTTTACCCATCATCTCTTATTCGCTTTCACCCTCCATTTTCACTTGAAATTCTTTTTGAGAAATCTGAGTGGTTCCACATGAATCCAACTCCAATAATAATAATATTAATGTCTACTGCATTTTTTTCCTCCATTTCAAAATCAACCGAACATACCTATAGATAAACAAACTAAACACACACGAACACACACACATGTAGACCAAATAAGTTGTATGTAGCTCTCCTTCTCCGAATTTGCCAGATAACACAAAAAAGATTTATTGGGTCACGAATTGGTGGGGGATGTTAGGAGGAGGAGGGTAAGAGGGGAAGGTGGTCCATCTCATTTTATTTACGTTTTGAGGAATGGAGAATATTTTCTCTCTCTCTCCTCTCTTCTTCCTCCCCACACAATGTCCCTGTTTGAATCTTTCCTGAAGATGAAAAATGATGGTCGTATTTTTGCATGGACGTCTAACCCAAGTATAATTTATTACGTTATTGTCAGATCCTTATAAATTAATAACTTTTATTTAGGGAAGCTCTGCGGCTTCTTCTTCCCAAGGCAAAGTGCCACATTTCTGTCCCTTCCCATACCCTCCACACACACATGACTATGGATGGATGGGGGAAAAACTTGCAATTTTCCAACCACACAATCCTATATAAGAACGATTCACTTATTTACAAGTCGTGGAAGAGGAGGAGGAGGAGAGAGAGAATTTTCCAATTTTTTCCTATTACACACATTTCCCGAAAATGTTTCTTCTTCTCCTCCAAACGAAAATAATTATAGGAACTTGGACGCTTCAATAAATTTCTTGTGGAAAAAACTCACACCGAGTTCCGACCCGGGTTTTGTAAAAAAAGAAAAATTTTCGTACTCTAAGTTCACTCTAAACCAACGACAAGCCATGATTGGTTCCAAGGACAAATGCCCTTTTGGAAGTCTTGTGACTACCCTTCCCTATGTTTTCTCCTCCGTGAGCTTTCTTAATGGAAGGTAGAAATGGGAGAAAACAAAGGAGAAAGCACCGTGCAGTTACTAGAGGTAGAGTCATGTGTGGGTGTGTGACAATTACCAATACGGAAACGTTTCATTTGAATCCGATGAGAGAGGAACTGTTCGAAGAAAGGTGACACCTCATAAATTCAACTCTTCTCTCTCTTTCTTTGATCTGCTTTCCTATAACCCGCCTTTTTTACTATATGCAATATCAATTGCAAGGCTGTTCGTTTTTATTGAAAAAAAGGAGAGAAAGAGAAAGAGAGAGAAGAAAAGAGGAGGAGGAACGTGCAAGTGTCTTTTTCTTCTCTTTTTTTTATTCTTCTGAAAATCCACACCATGTCTCTCTCTTCCCCTTTTTACCCTCGTTTTTTCTGCATCGTACATGGGATGACGGTGCATCCAGGGAAGGATCACAAGGAATAAAATGAGAAAGCAAGAGACAGAGAGAGGGAGAGAGAGAGAAATCCTCATCTTCTACCCTGGGAGCCAACAGAGAGAGAAAAAGGAGAAAGGAAGAGAAGAAAGAAGCGGCTGTAGAACAACAACTTTGAAACCAATAAAGAAAACGGATCGAATGGATACGTCCCCCGTCTTCTGTGAATATATTATGGTGGAATCAAAGTGTCTCTGATTCAGCCTCAACATGTAATGTAATGCAATGCTTTCTACCATCCTCCCTCCAGTTGCTTTCACTCCAGCCAAAAAGCTACACCCTCTGTCTCGTCTCGTCTCTCTTTATACGTACGATGGTAGTCGACCTTTGAAGTTTCATGAGAATTCCCTTTTCCTTCCCCTCCCTTCAAAATACTATTAAGGGGGAGATGCTTTTTTTGAAAATGAATATAAAATTTGGAATGTGATGAAAAATGAAAGGATTCTTTCTCTATTCACGAATATAATACCAATGGAAATTTTGAGAAAAAAAATGATTTTCTCTTTTTTTCTCCTCAACCAGACACACTTGGACAAGGAATTGAAGATGGGCAACGCTCCCACTGGCCTTCCTCTCTCTCTCGTTTTGTGAGACACTCAAATATGTCACACATGCTGTACCACACACACACACGCCCACCTTCTTTCTCTTGGTGAATATGACATGGGACAATATGAGACGGATATTCAACATTAGAATTTCAGACAAGCGAGAAATGGTCGGTGGTGTGGTGAAACAAAATTTTTCAACTTTCTCTCTCTCTCTCTCTTTTCCAAATGTCATTCATTATTCTGTCAGTTGCATCCTTGCCCATGAGTTCATACTTATAGAATACGTATACGTAGATTACCCGCTGTCACTCCACCAAATTGTTCCTATTTTTTTAATATTGATGCATTTTGTCCGTCTTTGCTGCAGCAGAGGGTGGTCAAAGTACAAGGCTGGATGAAGAATGGGAAAGTGGACGAGAGTTACGAACGTTGCGCATGTACATGGGAATCTGAAAGAATGTCATTGTCATTCTATTCATGAACGTTTTCTTTTCTTTGCGTAAAAATTATATTTTTAAAGGTTTAAATGAGGCATAATTTGTTTCGTCAAAATAATATTTTTAAAGGTTTAAATGAGGCATAATTTGTTTTTAGACGTTCCAATTTATTTAATTTTGCCGATCATTTTGTAGTTTCCTTCAATTCGAGAATTAGAAATAATTGGTACAAATTTGCAAACGACTTCAGTGTTTTAGCACATATTTTGTTCACAGAAGACACCAAATTGACCCCTCCTTTGACCCCCGAAAACCCTTTAGTGCTCTTCTGGTCGTAGTCAATGCAATTATTGGGTTCGTAAAATTAAAGAATCTTTTTTTGTGGAGGAGTTTTGTGTTTTACTAAATAATGCCTCCAGGGATTTTTACGTTAAGGGATTATGTAAAAAGGAATTTTGACATGTCGCCAGCTATTACTCTGTGAGCAAGAGGAGCGAAGCGACTCTTGTCTAGGAATATACTAGGAAAATTGGTATACCTGTGCAAATATTGAAAACCACTTCTCTGCAAAATTTAGTGTGTGAACTCTGAACAGTTGAAATTTATTCAAAAAAGTAGATTTGGATTTGAAAGAAAACTACGTTAAATAAATAAATGTAGTAGAGTTGCATGGAGTGTGAAATAAAATATGTCGGACGGTTCCATACAATGTGGCAAGAAATCCCAACGAAGAGAAAGATTGGGATGGAAAGGAGTGAGAAAAAGGAAGGGAAAAAAAGAGGGCTGAGGAAGAATTTAAATGAGAATTTTGGGGTTGAGATGGGCTAAAACACTTTGTTGAAAACCAGTTGTTCCTTGTCTCTTTTGGTGATGTATTTGTTTAATGTACCATTAACTTTCTCCTTCCTCCAGTCATCTCCTGATTCCATCCATTCCTCCCTCACTTACGTGGGAGTAGAAAGTGAGTGAAAGTCAGGGACAGGGGTTTCTCTTTTAGCTGGTGAGGGCGCCAGAGAAGGTCAATCCTTTCTCCTTCACTTTCTTCGGCTTGTTAATGCTTTTAGGCCTGTTCTTCTCCTCTACCTAGAAGAGAAGGATTATGAGTCATGAGGAGATGGAAGGAGATGTGTAGTGCACTGTTCATGAGGATACACACACACACACATTGGTACTTGCCTTTGGAGGCGACTTGCTCAAGATAGATCAGCAAAAAAAGTTCTCCTCCTATCAATCAATCCTTATAAAAAGTTACTGTCTCTCTCTTTCTCCCACTTTCTCCATCCCGTGGCCTAGTCTGTTCCCTATGTACATGTCTTTCTCCATCCTATCCTTACTCTCCATTATTTCATTGCATTTTGTGTGTGGTTTTGGTCGTAACCACAGGATTTTAAAAGAACCACCACATAAGCACACACACGGACCATGACATAAGGTTTAGAGGACATAAGAGTGCCTAAATCGTAATCTCCTCTCCTCCCCACTAACAAAAGAGATTTGTCCCCAGAGAAAATAAAGAGGACAAAAATCTTTCCTCCTCACCTCTCACAGAGATAGACAGGATGAAAAAAATTCAGGGAAAAGATTTTCAACTTTCTTAAAAATAGAATACAAATGTGAAATTCTTTTTTAAGAAAAAGCTTTTATACGTGTCAGGATAAAGACAATATTGTGAAAATATTATGTAAAATCTTTTTTCCAAAATATAATCTGGTCTTCCGTGTTCCATAAAACAACCTTTCAGAATTTTTGAAGTATTCAGAAACTGACCAATTCGCACAGTGTTGCAATTTTCTAAAAAATTTGTTGAAATAATTGCTTGATTTTAAATTAAAATTTAACATATATACTATTATATGAAAACCCTTCTCCATTTTCATCACCACAGTAGCATTTGTGAATAGGCAATTTTGTGTTTTGTCCGACACTTTAAATTAAATGACCTGTCCTATCCTTTCCCCCTTCCCTTCTACTTTCTCCTTCAGCAGAGAAAGCAAATACAATTTAAATCCTAAAATAGACTTGTCGTCTTTGGTGCTGTTGTGTCCGAATGCAATTGAGAGAATTGTCGCATTTGGATTGAAAACAATGGGTGACTCTCTCTCTCTCTTTCTCACTCACCCACCCACACCCCACACAAACACGAACATAGTAAATAGTGAATAAATGAAGTAAGTAAAGTCGTTGAAATTGTGTGTGTTGAATTGGAGGGATACGTGGCAGTAGTCCGTATACTGTATGCCATTCAGTTCTCCGTATCGATTTGATTACCCTCGGGATTTCAACAAATACACACGCACACACAGAAACACATACAGAAAACAGGACACATGTCCTTGTGTACAAGACTCTCAATTCAGAAACAGCCGCACAGAAACACACACACACAGTCATTTATGGAATGAATCAACTCTCTTTCCGACCATTTCTTTCTCTGTCCTTTAATGCCACACAAACACACTCCTACATGTGTAAACTTTATTGACTCGTGGCGGTGGATGGATATACGACCAATTCGTCTACACAGTGCTGACAGAATGGACAGGGGAGGGAACACACACACACACGGAGACTTACTGACTCTGACCTTTAAACATGACGAAAGAGAAAGAGTTCCATTGCTGAGACTCACAAACAAATATATATCATAGAGAGAGAGAGAAATTTTAGTCCGAGTCTCATCCAAAAAACACACATTCGCACATCTTTCTCCATTCCCTTTCATCCAGTTGACTTTCCATCTAAATGAAGAGAACCATTGGAATGACTATAGATTTGAGTAGGGACTTCATCTCTTTCCCTTCATGTCAGCAACCTTTAATAAATTTATTGCTATTGCCCTTCCTCACACACGTATACTCGTCTACATACACACACACACCAATTGTTCATAGGTGTGTACAAACTACACACTAGGCGAGGACCATATGGACATGTCCGGGTATATCTTCCCTTGTTTTTATATTTACCTCTCATTCATGTGGAGAGTCAAAAACCTGGCAGACAAAGCGAATGAGGAGATGAATGCAAGTGTTATAGTGAAAAAGAACAAGACTCATACATCCCGGGGACTTTGCCGCATTTATTTCTTTGTATCACCTTCTCTCTCTACACACAAAGTACCTACATACATATGTGTGTGTGTGTGCACAATACACATGTACAGAATGCAATGTGCTCTCTATATTTTAGTTCTGTCTCGAGGGAATGAGCGAAACCAATCAACATACAAATGGTAAAACATTTCTTTTCTTTTCCCTCCCTCCTCCTCTCCTTTCATTCTTTTTCTTGTGTAGACCAACAAATGGCAACTTCTCTTTCTCTCTCCTCCTCTCTCTCCTCAAAATGTGCTTTGATTTGTCTTTCCCTCTTTTCTCTCCTCAAAATGTGCTTTGATTTGTCTTTCCCTCTTTTCTCTCCATTTTTCCTGCTGATGTTCCAATGTGTCCCTCCTTGTTGGTTGGCATCTTGTTTTGTTCTTATTGACAGACTACCTTGTTCAAACTTTTTTTCTCCCCATTCACCCCCTCCCTATCCCGCTCTGGCACATTCATCTACATTACATGAAATTACATTATCTACATTAATCTCATATATTGCCCATATCCTCCCTCCCTCTAGACGAACACAAATTTTGTCTTCACATCCACATATTTCCCTATACACACAATATACAGCCACACACACACACACAGTAGGCAGTGCATTATAGTTAAATAATATTTTTCATAGAGCACCAGCCGGGCCTATTCCCAGACAAACTTTTTTATGTAAGCTCGTATTTTTGTGCCTTCAAAAAAAGAACAGAACAGCTGAACTGAATATACACAATTTTTTTTTGAAAAAAAAATATACTCTAACCCCAAAACCTCCGTTATGAAAAGGAAGCCCGGTGAAGTTGAAAATACAAAATATTATTTATTTGGGATTTACTTTCTCCCTCCCTCTCCTCGTCCGTCTTTCTCTATAAAGTTGAGAGAGAGAGAGGGAGAGAAATTTGATGGTTTTGTATACATGTAGAAAAATTGTTTGAGGGGAACAGGGAGAGTTGTTTGTAAGTCTCGGCAATGGAATTGCTAGAGAAGGGAGTACAGCAGAGTACAGAGGAGTAGAGTAGAGTAGAGAGGATGGAGGGCATAGTTTTTGTGGGTTAGAAACAAGGTCGAGGAATTGAAGGAAAGAAATTGGACGGGAGGACGAAGAGGGAGAGGAGAGGAAATAGAGGAAGCGCGTATGGGTACAAGGACAAATGACGTGCCATGTAAACGGCTTCCTTTCATGATAAGCAGAATAGATGGCTACTATGTAATACACAAAATAATCTTCATGTAGTCTCTCTCCTCTCTGTGTTCTTCATACAGAGAGACGACGGACAAGTGAGGAGAGCACTAACCGCAACCCACTGCCACGCATAAACCCGCATCAGCAGCTGAGAGAGAGAGAGGGAGGGTGTGTGTGTGTGTGTGTGTAAGCAGACTGGAAGTAAATTCTACTATTTTTCCTCTGATGATTCCCTGGTTTATTACACGGAATGGCGAGGCTGAAGCTATTCAGAGGGATTTGTCCACTGACCTCATAACTCTGTCTCCAGCTGACCAAAATTGCGTCCCGGGTCAATTTCTCTTTGTTAAAATTATTACAATTAATTCCTCTCCGCTGTTCTCTTTCCCCCGCATCTGCCCCCCTCCCTAATACGATTTTCACTGTGTGTAGGTTGACGGCGGATGTGGATGTGTAGACAACATTGTGGTTCTCAGCGGCTGATTTGTTCTCCAGAGGTAGTCTCCACCGCCTGGATCCAATTTCCCTTTGCACAATTTTCTTTAATCACGCCACCTATTTACAAGGGGTGTTAATTAATTTTCAAAGACGGTCTAATTTATTAGACATTGTTTTGCACTTTTCTCTCACTTTGTGTGGGTAGGTGGGTGGGAGTTGGGTGTGCTCAGTTTTTCCATTTCTGTTCGTTGTAGTCATCTGCAGGGATGCTGGATGGAATTGAGAAATTGAGAAAAATATTAATAAAGAATTGTGTACAGGCACGAATTCCGTACAACTTATTTCCTTCCCTTTAATGTAATTTTTTGTGTGATGCATTTGAACTGTCTTCATTTACAACCGTCCTGATTCCCCATTACCCACGGCAGACCAGTAAAGGCGGTCGTAACATTCTAACAGAGAAATGAGGAGAGAAAACTTTTATGACAACAACTTTTTTTTCTATCCCCAGAAATTTTCTTGTCCCTGGCAACTCCTGATTTTCCATCATGTGCCTCTTCACCTCTTCCTTCTTTCTCCTCCTCTCCCTCTTTTCTGAGCAGTAACTAGGGAAAGAAATAAATGCTCTCGGTTTCCCAGACTCAGATAAGATAAGATGAGAGAGAGAGAGAGAAGGAGAGTTTCTGGAGGGTGTGCGAGGCGGGTACCTCAGTGAAAGTGCTAAAACTAAGTCATGAGGTGAGAGAGAGAGAGAAAGCAGAGAAAGAGAAAGGAAAAGGGACGGGATTGCAATGTGGTTGGCCACAGAATACTTAGAACACTTTGTCTTGTGTCTGTATGGGGTGGAGAATCATGACGGGAACGAGCAATCAAATAAGTATGTGAAGGCAGCCTCTTTCTCTTTTTTTCACCCCAGTCAGTCAGTTGGTTTCTTTACTTTGTGCCGTGGAAAAAAAATACACAAAAGGATGGAGTTTTCTCTTATGAATTTTTGTTTTTTCTCCCTCTTTTTTTTTCTTCTCTCCTTCTGTTGTACGACAGCTGAATTAATTTTTGTTGTGGTAATTAATTGAAGACGGAAAGCCGCAGGCTCGAGAAGTACAAGCTGTCTTTATTTAATAATGGAATAGAAAAGGGTGGTTGTCCGAAGGAAGAGGAAACATTTATAGAATTGTATTTTTTCTATTTTCCTCTCACCCCAACTTTCCCTTCACAAGCAATTGAGAATTGAGGCATTGGGTGAAATTGTGTGAATGTAGTGGGAAAAGTTCGAAGAGCTGCACTGCTGTTACACTTTACTTGTATGAAGCTTTGGGATGCGATGGTGTGTGTATATTTTTGCAAGAGGAGAATAAATTGAAAATGTTTCAAGACGCATTTCATATAAATAAGGAAGAGGAGAGAGCAGAAGAGAAAAGAAAAGAAGAGAGGGAGGAAGTGAGTGAAAGCATGAACATGTATGGAGATTGAAGATAGAGCATTCAAGGAGAATAAAAAGCATAATTTATTATGAGGAAGAGGAGGTCGTACAGAGGGCAGCTTTCAAGCACGTTATAATGTGTGGAAAAACACTCTTTTCAGTTTCCAGCCTTTCCCTTTCTCACTCATCCCCTCTCTTTATGACGAACACAAAGAGTTCTCTTTCTCCACTTTCTCCCTCTCTCTCTTTCTCTCTGGGTATGTTCAATTGGAGATAGTATCTGAGGCTGGAAACAAAAGGAGGAGAGAGAATTACCTCTGCTCCTCTTCCTTCTCATGATGTAATAATAATAATAGTAAGTAGCAAAGAGGGTAATAGAAAGACAATATGTGAATGTAAAGGAGTATAATTTCCTTTTCTCTCTCTCTCCCTTCTCTTTCTAATCGGCCCAAAGTTTGTTCATCCAAAATGCCTTAATTTATATATTCCAAGTTTTTTATGACCCACTCACCGCCTCTCTCAAAAGACATTCCTAATAAACTTGAGCTTTACGTACACTTTCCCCGTACTTTCTTCATTTACATTTCTCTGTATCTCTGTATGTGTGTGTGTGGGGTGTGTGAAGGTTTTGTACTGTAGGTACTCAATTGTCTCACATATTAGAACCCATTCAATTACCCAACAGTTACTTGTGGAAGAATATTATCTTCTCCCATTGTTCTCTTTCTCTGTTGGTGTCTTTGTGCCTGCCAACCTCCTTTATGGCTTAGTGAGAAGCATTTTTTGAGTGAGATACATTTATCTTTCTCCCTGATTTTTTTCAATTTGCCAGGTAAAGCCACTCAATTTCAGTTGGGAGCCTCGGAAATCTTTTAAAAAGAAAAAAAGGGAGAAAACTGAAATGGAGAAAGCATACAGAGGAAGTAAGTGGTCTTAGCAGGAGAAAGACGAATATACTGTTGTTGCTGTTGAGGATGGTTGTGTATGCTCACTATGCCACCAAATCAAGATTTCCATTATATTTTTTATTCCTTTCCTCTCCCCCTCATCTCCCTCTCTCACCGCACAATGAGCCACAATCATAATAAACAATGAAGGATGTTATGCTAAGGCGGAACGATTGTATTTTGTGTGAATGTGTGTATCCTTGTACCCGGTTCTCTTGTTTGTGGGTACAGGCATCCACCTGTCACATCTTAGCTCAAATTGAATGAATAGCGTCATTTGCTTTGTTCTCTCTCTCTCCCGCACACACACCCTCTCTCACTCTCTCTCTCAGGAAAGATTGGTTAAAGTCGTCGTCGTCAGTCTATTCACTACAGATTGTCTCTCTGGTTTGCTTCTGCAAGCAAAACCAGCGTGTCCCAGCTGGGACCTCCTTCCCAGCAAAATCCAACAACAAAAAAAATCCCAGCCCTCTCTCTCTCATTCCATTCTCTCTGTAACATTATGTAAATGTATAATTAAACCTACAAATACATAATGCACACACCCACCAAATGGAATAGAGAGACACACACACTACACAGAGAGAGAATATCTTCTTGTCTTCTCACCGCAAACTCCACCAGCATAAATCAAGGGTGATGACACATTTGGGCCTTTCTCTTCTCCCACTCCATCCCATTGTACATTCTATCCTTCCATCCCGCATTTATGGATTGAGAAGGAGACACATACGGTGTAAAATGGAGGATTGTGCAATGGATTTTCCTACTGGCTCGATACAATTCAATTGTATTGTATTGTGTGTTGGGGGAATTGTAATGGAAGCTTCAGCTTGACTTTACACAAACCTCCTTTTATTCCTCCCATTCTCTCTCCCTCTCTATCGGAATTTTGGAGAGTAATATTTTAATCCTATTAAATATCCAGATTCCCAATTAAAGGGAATTAGAATATTGAACAAAAAAGATGAATTGATCCAATGAATCTACTCATAGAAGAATTTCCATTCAAAAAGCAACATGCAGGTATACAGGCAAGGTTCCACGAAAAATACGCTGCACTACACATCATGACACACACACACACATTCAAATATGAATTATGGGACTGTATCTTTCTCCCGCTTCTTCCCTCCTCCAAATAAAAATAGTGACAGTGAAGGAAAATCAAACCCGACAGTTTGACTCGTCCTCTATATCTTCGCTTCTCTCTCTCTCGCTCGTCGCGGTTTTTACACGTGAGGGGACGATTGAATATGTCAAGTGTTTTGGAAGACCCATCAACTTATGTCAAATTACCCAAAGGAGAGAAAGAGAGTCAATTGTGTGTGTGTGTTTTGTCATGAGAGACGTCAACGTCAGGAACAGTCATTGTGCTCCTTTTCTCTACACTACTCTCCACTGTAGCTACATAAATGCTCATGTGTGTGTGTGTGTACTTCCGCAGCTCCTCCGTATCATCATCATCTAGCTTTTCTGCCAACGTTGGACAGTGACTGTGTGTGTGTGTGCTTCGTCTTCAAAACTCAACTCCTTCATATAACTCTACTCTCTTCCTCCTTCATCCTTCTCCACACACACTCCTCATTACTTACACTAACAGCTTTGGCGTGTACACACACACTGTCCTGTCTCTCGCCATTATTTACGTGAAACAAATTAGTCTATTTGTACCCATTCTTTTGACTATGTGTGTGTGTGGGTGGGATTGCATGAGTTTCCATGTGTGTGACCCTCTTTTTGGGTTAAGTACCCGAGAAAAGGTACTTGAGTCAGAGGAGAGGAAAAGGAGGATCATCAACAGGAAAAACTGAATGGACATTTTCCTTCCTCTTTTCATCTCGTCTCTCTTTTTGGATTTAGTTTGCAAAAAAAAGCCACACACACACACACAAGTACACATTCCATTGATTCTATAATTGCTCAACTTGCATCCCTACATATGCACACACACGCAACCATCCAATGTCATCCTTCTTGAAATGATTAGAAGGCTGGAGTTAAATGGTTTTTTCGAACACAAAGACTGTCCATGGAGGGTAGAAGAAGAGGCGGAGGCGGAAGGACATAAAAAACCATTTAATTTTACCCAAGGTACGGTACGTTCTACCATTATTTGGCTGGTGAAAGTAGTAGAAAGAAAAACGATTCCAGTTTTTCACCCTTGTTTTTCCCTTCCTATTTTTCTCTATTTTTTGGAAAAAGAAAGGATTGTACGGAAGATAAAGGGAACGTAAATGGGATTCCATAAATTTGAGTAGATTGTCTTGAAGATGGAGAGAAATTTTTTTTGTGTTTGTTTTTCTCTTATTTGTGCTGCTTGGGTCTGTCAATGAAAATTTTTATGGATTTCCGTCTCATCCCGAGAATAAAGAAGAAAGACAGAGAGAGGGAGAGGGAGAGAGGAAAACAAGGCATTGTTTAATAGAGAAAGGAGGAGTGAAATTTTTATGAACAACAAGCCAGTTGGGAATGAGAGGAGGATGGAGTGGTGCTAATTTGAGTTAATAATGAAAGATGCTTCTACTATACATAAAAAAGAAGTAAGGGTCTGGAAAGGTGAGCTATCTCTCTTTGTGTGTGTATGTGTGTGTTTGAGGAAGATAAAGAAAGAGAAGAAACAGTTCTTTGCACAAATTGCTTTTTTACATTAGACTCCCATGAGTCTATCCATCCCTCTTCTCTATTTCTATTTATTTCTCTGACTCAACCTGAAAATTGGAGTCACATTTTATAGGCTAAACTTACATTTTCTACTTGACTACCCCCCCACCCCCACCCCCCACTGCACTGCACTCCTTTCTCCTCCTCTCCTACTTTCTCCTCTCTTCCTTCCTGTGTCAATAAGCAAAAGGTAATTCAAAATGTTTATGCTTTTTTATTTTCCTACATTCTCTTAAGTCTACTTTCTCTCTGCAGTTTTTTCCCTTCATCTTATCATTCCTCTGAAATTTATGACATTGTCACCAATCTTGTATGTTGACGGAGGAGAAGAGAAAGAATGGAAAATCTTTTGACTCGTAATCCCGCACGAAATCCATAAAGCCTTACCGGGAAAATCTTATCCAGGAAAGGACAAAGTCATGTATAAATTATAAAATAATATTTTGATTAATGTGCATAATCGCCACACACACGCACACACACACGTCGCACTTCACCCTCTTACCACCATCGCGGTAACAAACTCTGGTGAAATCCGGTTAATGTGGGTTTATGGGATTCAAAATGGAGTCAACCTATCACATCGTGTGTAAATATTGAATGCACTTTCTCCAGACATTATTATTGTTATGCACATTATTGACAATGCATTCACTTTCCCCGGTATTTATTCCCCTGGAAAGTGCATGGGATAATTGGGTATACGAATGGCAGACATGGCAATTCCTTTCTCCATTGTTTCCTTGGAGTCTGGAAAGTTCGTTTTTGATGTCATGGAAATATTTATTTTTTATTAAAAATTAAATCAGTGCATCCTAGTGAAAGATCAAGGAGGACACATTACCAATAAAGACGTCCTACAAATATGCACGTACTTTCCCCCGTCAAAAGGAGAAAGGTGAACAGTCTCTCTCCCTCTCTTCTCTTTACCTTTTCTCACTTTATTACGTGTCTCAGAATGAGTCTATCTTTTTTATTTTGTGTGTGTGTGACTGTGTTTATGAGGAATTCTACACATACTTTGAAATACCTTGAAAGTGTGTAATGGAGTAAGGCTTGCCTTTGACATACCCTCGTCTCCTCATTTCAATGTCGATGTCATGCAAAAAAGCTATAAAGCTACGTTCTCTTCCTCATACTTTCTCTTTTCATAGTCACACCGTACACTCTCTTCTACAATACTCCCTTCACGTTCATCCACACGTGTATCATTTCGTATCGATGAGAGAACGTATTATGTAGAAACAAATGCATGATTCTCTTTCCCTATATTATCAAAGATGGTTGTCTTGAGTCGTGTGTCTAGGCTGGAAATACTCCGAAATACTACACACTGGAACACAGACACAGACTTGGAGCAGTGAGGATAGTTGAGACATTTCTGGACTCTGTGTAGGTATGTACTGTACTTAGATTCGTGGATGTGTGTGTGTGATGTGAGAACTCCTCGAGTGGAAGAAGAGAACATATTTTTCTATATTAGTGTAGTGATTGAGAGTCCACACACAGTATGTACATCTATGCTTCAAAATGATTCCATGTAGTCCGTAGTGACGACAAGAATAAATGCTCTGTCCTTTCTTCCAATCCTGGAGCCTCCAGACAGTCGACGTCTACTTTTACCCGAGTTGTACTACACCCCACTATTATATTGACTATTATACTCCCCAAGGAATTTTTTCCTTTTGTCAACCAACTATAGAAATAGAAGAGGAAAAAAAATGAAGAAAAAGAGAGTATTCTTTTTCCGAGCATACCTTTCTCTCCTGTACTATACGCTGTACATTATACACATATTTTACTGTACTGTGCATTAGGGTGTATTAGGGATATAGAGATAAAATTCAACACCTGAAATGGAGTAAGGAATAAAGTCTTAGCTCTCTCTTCATCCATACGTATAAAAAATTTAAGTAGGTATATACACAGGGCAATGCTTTCCCTTTCATCAATTTCCTCATTTTTCCTCAGACTTTCACTTTGAGCTGGAAGACTCCCAGGAATTACAAAGAGAGAGAGAAAGAGAGAGGGGGTGTGTAATAGAAAGCTTGCGTCTTCATGTTATTCTGTCTACTGAACGTGTATATAAAGAATTTTTTTGTAGTCAATTCATTTGACAATATAAAATCTCACTCCTCTTTTTCCTGATATGTCGAATCTGCATAGTCCTAAACGGTTCACAGCCAACGATTTGTGTATCATTTATTGTCATAGATCATTCAAAAACCTGATATACACGTGCGTATTCACAAATCGTATCTTTTTGCACCTACGAGCTGCCATTCCATACAATACATTGCTTCTCTTTCTCCCTTTCATAACTTTGAATACAGTCCTTTTGTACAGATATGATACGTTATGCAGGGCCGTCTTTAATAAGGTGACTATTTATCACTTGAGTGATTCTAAACAGTTGGCAGTTATTAAAAGTCGAGGGCAAAACACGACATACTAGTACACATATGCATACACTATCGATCCAATTCGATGCACTTTGTACCAATTTTTTATTCTATAAATATATTACCCATATCTCTCCTCTTTTCCACACACCACTGAACACACACGTTATCTACCTCCCTACCTATACATTGTACTGTCTATGTAACAAAATGGAAGAGAATGGATCACCCAAGAAGCCAAGTCAAAAAATTTTTTCAACATTGAACACCACCTCAAGCTATTCCCTTCCAGTATGAAAATGTTTAGCCTGTATAATAAAATATGTACGAATGGTGTGTGTGTGTGTGTACAATTTTGACTTAGTCTACAGTTGAGACAACCCAATCAAATTGTTTTGTTTGTCATTTACTTGAGTTCCACTCGCCTCTCCTTTTCTTCATATTTGTGTTTGTATACTATGCTCCTCATTTACTCTAGCTAATCAATAAACTCTGTAGCACTATTATTGATGCTTTTGAGAGTCACTCCCCTCCTGTCAGTCCGTTCCACACTCTCAAAATAAGTCGAATTTAATCAGGGAAAACAGTACAAACAATGAGAGGGACAGGAGGAGAAATGAGGGAATGAAAAAAAACCAATTTTCTATATGGATTTTGATACAAACTATTGAGTTGTTGCAGCGTAAAAAAACAAACAATTTTCATGATGCCAATTCATCCACTGTGAAACTATAATGTATGACACACACACACATTCGTTCATATGTTTAAATGTTTTCTACACTCTACACATTTCCCAACATATGTTTTTTTGGGGAGAATACGAAGAGAAAATTTTGTATATGTACGTAGTTCCTACAGTGGAAAATGAAATGAATGGATTAAATGTCTTACTAGTATTTAAACTACTGTCAACATTTAAACTATAGAGTGGATGTTGGAGATTTGTATGTGTACAAATGTGAGCTTATCCTTTTGTTATAGTCATAGATGGTAATAAATGATGTTCTTCATAAAAGTGCAAATAGGAAAGAGAAGGAGAAAGTTTTTTTCTCTCAAAGACAAAGTTTGGCGTACAAGTTGAGGGCGGAGTTTCTCTCTCTCTCTCTCTTTTCAGTCTGAAAAAAATCAGAAGAAGAAAACAAGGCTGAAGCATTCTTTAGTCTAACTTTTATTAGTTTTTTGAGCTTCTTAACTCTTCCTCTGTGTGTGTGTGTGTGGAGGGGTGCTTTTTTGACAATGCCTCCTTTCTACTTGGTGAAGAAAGTTTTAAATGTTGTCGGGTTAAATCATGAGCTTTTCATGGCAGGCTTTGGATACTCCACACTGGAGAGCTCGACTGGAGAAAAAACAAGCCGGATGAGTCCCCCCTTGGGTTAAATTACTCCTGGAAAAAGGAGAAAGAAGGCAAGACTCAAATAAAGATGGAAGGAAATGGCTCAAACGAATCACTTTCTCTCTCTCTCCTTTCTCTTCTCTTCACTCTACAAATAGACGCATGACTTTCCGCAACGAAAATTTGATATTTTTATGTCTCCTCCATTACATTCATGTCTAATTTACTTTCATTTAAAATATACACCACCAATAAGAACACGTGTAACTTGGGAAAGCTACTTCTTAGGATTTAGTTATGGCTTTTACATAAAATGTGAATCGTAACGTAACGTAATATATTATATAACATTCTCCCTCCCCATAAGCATGCGTGGCGTAAAACTCCAAGTCAAATTTTTTGCACAAACATATTTTTCTTGTAAATTTGGAGGTATCGATTTGCTCATCAAAAACCACCTTGACCTTTCTCCTCCTCACCACATAGGAATCCACACTGTCTCTCTTCCTCTCTCCCACTCGCTCTCTCTTTCTCCACACTCTTTTCTCTCTACCTATCCGAGGAAGCTGGAAAGTGAAAGAAAAGGAAAACGGTTGTGTGTGTGTGTGTGTGTGAATGGGAGAAAAGAGAGATGTGTTTAAGAGTTGTGAAAATTCATTTCATGCATTATTTGAGAGTATTAAAGAGCTTAAATTGATGCATTACTTTACATGAATGGGGAGGAGAAAGGAGGAGGACTGGGAATTTGGGATGAGTTCATGTGTGCGGGAGTATAAAATAGGAGGTAGAAATCATGAGAGAAAGAAGAAAAGGATGGGAGGATTAATTCTTTCTTTCTCTTTCTCTCTAGTCTAGCCACTATGCATATGCATACATATACAGACACACGCTCATTGTATGTGTGTGTGTGGAGAACGTAAGCTGGCCAATATATGTACATGCCTTCCCAACCACCAAGAACTCTATTCATAATTAATGAGGTTAGAAAATAGGAAGGAGCATCATGATTCCATTCAACACCATTACCTACACTTATTACTACATCCTCCCCCAATTTCAATAATCAAATATTAATTTTCCCCATACTCAACTCTCCTCCTTCACACACACACACACCACTACCACCACCACCACACCATAACGTTACGGAGGTGAAAGAGGGAGAGAGTAGTGGAGTGGAGTAACAGCAGTGCTCTTCAGGCTAATATAGTCAGAGCTCTAAAATGCAAGTGTTCATCAAACCACTTTCCAAGTGCATTGATCAATGATAAATTGCCATTTTCATTCCTTCTCCCTACTCTCCATATTCCTGTAAGAGGAAAAGTGTACGTGAAAGCCAGTAGAAGAAGAGAAGGAGAGGGGAAAACAAACTTTTTGGCTAGCCATCAGTCTTTGTCGAGTGAAAAATGTTCACACTGTCAATATTCCATTCTTCTCCCTCTCTCTCCGCTTGTTAAAAAGAGTGAGTGAGGGGATGGTCGACTCATCTAAAAAATCACTAAATATTTTAATAAAAGAGTATGTGATCCACTTAAATTCTAAATATTCAGACTCTATAGTCAGAGCACACACACGACGTAACGTACTGGTTCTATTAACAAATCAAGGAGATTACCATGAAATGTTTGCCATGAAAGTCTTTCCAAAATTTGTTTTTTAAATTTCACAACTAATGATCAAGAGTCTCTCAGAGCTATACTTTCACACACACACACAGACAACGTGTGCGTATTTATTTAAAACGAGTTTTTTTGAATAACTAAGCATTCTATTTCTAACCTTGGTTGAATGAAAACTCGCAAAATAAATTCACTCACCATGTTTAGCTGTTGTTGACCCCTGCAATTTTTTTGCTGTTTAATTTGTGTTTAATTATTTGCTTACTGTCAACACGCTATCCATGAACACTTGACTTTCCCCTATATCACTCATCACATCATTCCACCTGATTACAATGCGTCTAGGTCAGTCAAGGGAGAAAGCTGAAGATAGAAGGCAGGAACGAGAGAAAGGAGAATGGAAGTGGGGATGCGTGAGGATGGCAGCTGTGATTCAACTCCTTTTTTTGAAGAAATGAAATGAGATAGGGGAGACAGAAAATGTTCTGAACGCTTAAAAAATGACATGCACATGAAGATTGAACAGCCTTTGTCTTCTTTGTCGCCCTCTCCTCCCTTTTCGCCCTCCTTAACACTCGCTTGTTCATGTCCCTTCATTTTACTCCTTTACCCAAGTATTTTCAATAGTCAAGGTTCTTTCTCTCCCTGTCTTATCCCATTCCCTTCCAACTCACCCTTTACTCTCGACTTTCTCCCGTCCCATCCTCTTCACTCGTCGAACTTTCAAATCGAAATCGAAAATCGACACGATGATTGCGGCTGTGTTTGTGGTGGAAGAAGTGGTCAGAAGACTTTCTCATCGTTGTATTTGTACACACGTGTGTGTATAATGCACAGGCACACACACCCATACATATATATATATATATATATTGTATGTGTGCTCATATGTACATGTATGTGTGTACATTTTACGTGGGAGAGAATGAAAAAAGCAGGTTCTTTCACTTTATTCCAATTCACACCCGAATTTCTCTCTCTTCACGCTTGACCGTCATTTACTTTATTGCAGTCAGCAATCTTATTTTCTTGAACGGGTCTGCGTGCATGCATACCGCCCTCGACCCAATTCTCTCTCTCTCTCTCTCACACATACACAAATACCCTCTCTTTCTCCACCTTCTTTCCCTTTCCTTGCTTGTCCGTTGTGTACACTCGGATGAGCACACAAGTCAGTACCTGGCATGACTCAACTAAAATCTAGCCGAGGGAAAAAAAGACATTCCTTCACTTTTGATGCCATACACACACACACAATCTCTTCTATACACAACACACACAAACACAACCATAGATATACATGAAAGAGAGTCACTGGTGTCTCCGCTGGGCTGGGTTACAATCAAATTTTTTTTATATCCATTCTTACACACACACACACACACACACACACATACGCATTCACACGTACGTACACATTTCATTCCCTGTTTTCTCAGGTAGAAGCAATGCGGTTCCGGTCTGGACTTGTTATACTCCTTCCGTTTTCCTCTCCCATTCTACTTTACTCTCACACACACACTCTCCCTCTCTCGATATTTCGAAATGGGATGTTGAAAATTACACAATTTTTTCCCTATCCCTTTCCTCGACACCCACTCCATTTCTGCAAAGGGTTAGGGGAGTGCTCGTCAATACACTTTTTTCCACAAAAATGGGAATTCAATGTTCCGTCAAAAACTTATAATGGTTCTCACACTCTGTTCACTCTAAGAAACCCCTTTAGAAGGAGAAAGTAAACACATGCACACAAATATGCAAAGTGTACTCTTGTCATCGTTGGTACACACACAAAAAATAAAGTGTGATGTTGTCAAACTTATAACAACGGCTCATTCTTTCTCATCGTTCTTTCTCCAGTGTGGACAATGAGAGAGAAAGTGAGAGAAGACAGAAAGAAATTTTCGTTTACATTTCTCCCATTCAAATTTCTCCTTTCTTCGTTTCATCCCATGCAAGTAAACCTCACGCATTAAGTATTAAGAAAGAGAAAGAGAGAGTGAGAAAGGGACAAAGACAGTGACAAACCGTTACTTTCATCTTCCAAATGTGTCCTGTTGTCTGTCTCTCTCCCATCTCCGTACATCATCATCATGCTACGCCACTCGAACCCGAAAGTCATTTATTATCGAAAAATTTTGAAAAATCCCTCTTTCCAAGCAATATATGTTGTACCCCACACAAAATCTTCTTCCCCTACAACTCTTATCATTGTGTGTCTGTGGAGTGTGCAACCCTCCTTTCACAACTGTGCTAATTCTCACACATACACTTTAATTACTCTCAGCCGAGGAAAAGGCGAAGCCCCTTCCAAATTAAAAGGGGTGCAATTTCTTTGCCAGATTTGAGCACACAAACTTTTTATAGGCCACTCATCATACTCTGTGAGTGTGAGAAAGAAAGAGAGGGTGTGTGTGCCGTGCCATCCTCAAATGTGAAATGTGCATTTGGGTCGGATGTGGGATAAGATAGGAAATTTTCCTCCATCCAATGTACAGAAATTCTGAGCCACGATATTTTAGTCTTAAGTATAGGCCGTTTGGCTGGGACGGCACAAGTGTTTTTTCATGACTTGCCATTCATAAGGCTGTCACCCGGAGCAATAGGTACTTGGAATTTATAAATTACACCTATTTCCCCTCCTTAAATCCCCCCTCTTCCCTTCCCTTCTCCCCTCTCCATATGGATCAAACCCGGGGCAGGAGCAGCATCACGATCATTCCCCCTTTTTACACAGACATAGGACTGTCTAATCAACCGCTGGATTCCGGAAAGGCAGAGCGAATAATATTATTTGAGAGAGAGAGAGAGAGTCAAAGCTTTACCATATCATATCACATTGCCAGAGTCTATATCCTGTCTTTCCCCTCTCTCTTCATTTCTCCTATTGTGAGTGAGAGTGTGTGTCTTTCTCTCTCTCTCCGCGTGTCCTTCTGCTTTTTGAAACACCCAAGTACTCCCGAGTGACTAGGACAATCGTAGGATTTAGTTGTAATTTATGGACCGCTCTTGTACACTCTACTGTGCTCCATAGTATAGTTTATAAAGAGAGAGTGGGACAAACTGTTGTGCCTTCATGATCATCTTCTCTCTCCTCCATTCTCATCTCCTCATCTATTCACATATCCCCATCTCCCTCGATCACATGGAAAATTCATAGTCAACTTTCTCCCCTCTTT
The DNA here is from genome assembly GCA_009870185.1 of Pygmarrhopalites habei. NCBI lineage: Eukaryota > Metazoa > Arthropoda > Collembola > Symphypleona > Arrhopalitidae > Pygmarrhopalites > Pygmarrhopalites habei. Next base: position 707 of record WJFB01001526.1, on the reverse strand, counting down.
CTCTGACTCTATTTGTCCATGTGACTGTGATCCTCATCGCTTATCTTTTAACGACGTTTCCCTATTGTAAATACTCCAACCCTTAGAAACCCTTGGGATCTATAAAGCACTCTTCCTACTTTCTCTCTCTCTCTTTACAATACACATGTACAAGTCCCTATCCTTAACGAAAAATACAAGGAGTAGAAATATACATGACATGACATATTTTCCTCTCACTCCACAGCTCTCCTCCTCTTCTTTTCTCTTCTTCCTTGATTCTCCATTTACATTTATCTACATCAGTCTATATTAAAATCTACGGTCTTCCTCTCTTCCTCTCCTCCTCTTCCTCCTCCTCCTCCCTTCCAGCTGTACAACTTCACCTCATTATTCATTACATTTTATTGTAGACGAGAGATGCTCATCAGGAGTCCCTTTAAAAACAACTAAATTCTTCCTCATGGACTTGATCCACTATAAAAAAAATTGGAGAGGGAGAGATAAATGGAAGGGAAATGTAAGTCTGTTTCTCTACATGGTCTTCCATCCTCATTCCTCTCCTCCTCCTCCTCTTCCTCCTCCTTCGATCTTGGGAATGTGGTAATATAATTTATTCCTTGTATTTTTATACATGTGTATTAACTGCCTACATGTCATTCCTTTCAAAATTTTCTCTCTGTTGTCTTTTCCCTCTCATGTTTTTTTTATTTCATCCCCCCCCCCCC
>WJFB01001525.1:0-29945 GCA_009870185.1 Pygmarrhopalites habei | reverse complement strand
CGAAGTAGCTGAGAGAATATTCCAGAATATTAATACGATATTTGAGCGAGACGATTCACTGTAAGTAATCAATTTCTAATAATTTCTAATGTAAAATTTTATTGATTCATTCATCTCTTTTGAGTAGGCTTTACTAAATAATAATAATGAATTTCTTATTAGGGATGAATTTGACATCGTACCTTTGGAAAGTCAGTCAAACAGATCACCTGTGATTCATGTAAATCTTTTAGTTTTTAAAAATTTGATCAGAATATGTTGACAAACAAGGTGTGCGCCGCACATGCTAAAATTGTATATAAATGTTTCTTAAAATTTTGTTTGACACAGGTAAATCATAAGCTGGCCTTGGAGTCTTGGTGTGTTCCTTTTTTGTATTCACATTCCTTTAAATGTTTTTCCCAAATTTTGTCAAAACGAAGTTACAACAAATGTCAAAATTATCACAATGGCTCGTCCGGAAATCATTTTTCATCCTCATCTCACAAGAGTCGGAATTACTCAAATTCTGATCTCACCGAAGCAGACAAGTTTCTACGGAAATTACATTTAAGTAGACTTTTAGTCCTTCTGAATCCAGATCTGACTGTAGCATGGAATTTTCGAAGAGAAGCTTATAATCGAGCCTTTACAAAGGTTGATCAAGAATTACAATTAATCTCATTGGTAGCAACACGGAAACCGAAGAGTTTTGATAGTTTTTCTTATCGAAAGTAAGTTTGTGTATATTAACAAAGTTTGTTTTTTATTCCAGTGTGACTTTCATAATTAACATAAATAATGGTTTTAATAATGTCGTATCGTACATTACTGTGTTTTAGATGGCTTGTCAAGAGTATTTTAACAAGTGGAGATCCAGAGTCACTTTGGGCACTCTTTGAGGGAGAAGTAATAGCTGCTGAGAGTGCTGCTAGGAGATATTTTAGCAATTATCATTCATGGAATTATCGTCTCTGGCTTCTAAATACATTTATTGAGCTTTCTTCAGATAACCAAGAACTAAAATTCAAGTATCTGGAATCTGAAAAGAGGATGTCGGATGCTTGGATTGACACCCACGTGTCAGATTATAGTGGATTTCATTACCGTCAACAGCTCCTACAGAAAATAAACAAACTGGGAGCATTTGAGAATATGAAACCTCTCAACATTTTTCAACAGGAAATGGATTGTATCAATGAACTAATTTCTCGGTACCCTGGACATGAGTCGTTGCTGTGTCATCGAAAATCTTTGCTGCATTTAAGCTCAATACAGAATGAACAATAAACCAAGTTAAAAAAGTGTTCACATTCTCTTGTTGAATCTTTACCCAACCAACACACCCACTGAACAAAACATTTCTCCAATAAAAATAACATTTCAGTATATTACTATATATATTCATTATTAGACAGTGTACCAAAAATTATAATAATGATGATAAATGCACACAGAGTTTTTTTTTCTATATGAAATGTTTACTATAAATAGAAAATGGCAATTTATTTCTGCATACTACTTTAATTGGAAACTGTCAAGTATTTCTCTGTGCATTCAGTACATATGTACATACCATGTTAATCATAGGCAGAAGGGCGGTATTGTGTAAAATTCTGAGGGTCATCTTTTTGTGAAGAACAATTCCATCTCATTTCCTTATTTATTTATTTAGTCCAGTCAATAGGACCGACATTCCTGTGAATATTGGAACAAGTTATATTGGATCTCGGTTATCAACGGGTATAATATTTGTATTAAAATTGCATTACTTAAATACATTGTGTGTCATTACACCATTGGTTCTAATTACGTGTACAAAATGTTTTTGTAGTATTTTACTATTAGGACCTAGTAACTAAATAGGTGACCATGGTTTGCATCCCCTGTATTGTGATTCCCCTATGCCTTTTTATTTGGCATAAATGGATACAACCAATTGTGCTGAAGGTAAATCAAATTGAACTGCAAAATTTTGAATGTACTGAATTGGCAATGACTATTAATTTTCGTGTTTCTCTACTTCCACGTAGTTTTGGAATCCTTTTGGAATTACAATCGATCCAAATCTAGACGCTGGGGAGATAAGATTACTAAAACTAAATCAAAGCCTTGTCAAGGATGTAACCTCAACCTTTTGTCGACCCAAGAGTGAGAAAAATGTCCAAGATGATACAGATGTTGGAGACCATGTCAAAGTTGATTAATGAAAATGGACTAGACCTTGATGCAAGTTATGAAGGCAAAACATTAAAAGCAGTAATTAGGTATTTCATTTTTGAATGAAAAAAGTGGAACATCACGTCACGCAACTCCTCGCAAATATATTCCGTATATATGTAACTCTCGTCAGTTTATTACATACTATTATTATATAATTATTATAAAATGACGAAACAATAAGTACACTCATAACAAGAAAAAAATGTGTGTATCTTCACTGTTACAACATTCTTCATCTTACTTTTACAAAAAAATCCAAAGAAATAAATTATGTTTTTTGAGAAACATTGTATAGTAAACAGTATCAGTCAATAAAGAAAATCTTAACAATCTAACTGACATGACGTAATTCTACATCAAATACTAGAGTTGACTGCGGTGGAATGTCAGGGGGCATTCCTCTTTTGCCATACCTGTGTGTACAAAAAATTTCACAAAATATATTACAAATGTTAAAAGCAGACAAAAAGTAAAATTCAGTGTCTATCGTACAATGGCTTACCCTAAGTTTGCTGGAATGATTAACTTCCTCTTTCCACCCACCTACAATTAAAATAAATTGCATACTTTTACAATAATGACAACCACTAAGAACTTAAGCACAGTTTTCCATGAGGAATCTTTACCTTCATCCCTTCTACACCAACATCCCAACCTGAAATTATAAGGAAAAATAGTTCCGTCACTATCCATAATCATATTACTATTCTGAGTGAATCTAAAAATAACAACACAGTTTAAATTTCTTATTTAGTTTTCTTTTTACCTTTGATGACCTCTCCTTTCCCAAGACGAAATTTAAAACCCGATTTATCTGAATCAAATAGCTTATTATTTGATTTCAGGTGTCCCTCATAATTCACCGTCACCATCTTGCCGGACTTTGCAATAGGACCCGTCCCGACTTTCATCTCTTGAATCATGAGGCCACCTAAAAGAGAGAGAGAGAACATGTATATTATGAATCAATGCAAATACCAAGTGCAGCCTCTTGTATAAGAATTTACCTTTTGATACATATTTCATAGGAGTACGTCCTGCAGACGATGGAGCATCCAACAAGCGGTTGGAATTGTCAGGGGTTTTTAAACCATCTATAAAATCAGATGCCACATTTGAGAGACTAGGTACATAATTCTAAAAATAAAATTTTTAACGATTATGAAAAACCTTTTGGTTTCATTGGTGTGTTGCCGGCCGACGAAATTGAACCAGTTTTACGTTTCGCAGGAGTTACATCCGGAGTTTTAAGTACCTCTGGACAATTTGAGAGGACACACATTTAGTAAACATGTTTTGTTAAAGAAAATTGTTACAATTTTCTCTAATGAATGAACCTCACCTTTTTGTTTCATGGGGGTATTTCCCGCTGATGATGTTGAGACCAGCTTACGGTTGGCAGAAGACACGTCTGGAGTTTTGATACCTGTAGAGTTGGGTCACAGATTTTAACAAAATTATTGTTAAAACTTTCAAGTACGAGCAGCATACCTGATGATGATGGACTACTCTGCGAATTCAACTTTGTCGGCTTCGGAGTGGAAGTGGCATATTTTCTCTCGGAAAAGTTTTGGGATAATTTTACCAAGTCCTCGTCGAGTTCATCGTCATCCTCCTCCTCTTCGTCATCATCATCATCGTCATCTTAATAAATATTTATTTATATTAGAACGACCGGTATAAAAACATTCATAATATGGGATATTGTTTTCTAATAGAAACACTTTGAATGGGACTTACCTTCATCATCAGTCATCTTTGACTCATCAAAATCACCACTCTCTTCCGTGGTTGCATCTGAAGAGTGTTGTAATCTCTTCTGGGAACTAGGAACGTCCCACAATATGTCATAATCATTGCTGCTATCATCTGTTTCCTCTTCCTCTCCTTCCTCGTCATCATCTGATAAATTTCCATTTGCTGACGGTCCTTCACCAGCACCCTTAGAGTTCTGGGTCGTTATGATAATATCGTCCGACTCTTCTATTGAAACACGTTTCTTGATCTTGTCTTTGTCCGGTTCTTCTCCACCCTTCTTGCGTGACACTAAAATAGACTGTTGAAGTCCAGCAAACGGAATTTTTATAGCTGAATCGTGTGAAGTTGTCCATGTGTCAGATGAAGACTGTCCAACACAGTAACCAGTCAGATGAATTCGAGAAGTACTGGAACCACCAGCAGCTCTTAATGTCAACTGAGATCCAGTCTCAAATTTAACATTAAGGGGAATCTGAACCATATTGTTCTTCGAGCACAACATACACAAAATATATTCCATTTTTTCATATTTTGCGTAGACTCTGACTGGTTCATCTACAAAGAAAAAGTATTTTAAAAGAAAAATCATTAATATTATCATGACTTTATTAGTCTTTGATATCGAGGATATCATATCCTGTAGAAGTATAAAAATTACCACTCGGTTTATCTCCTAATTCCTCCAGAACTGCCATTCGAATGGAAAATGATCTGCCAACATTTTGTGTATAAGACTGACCACTCTCAATTACAAGACCTTAGAAATAATTACAAAAGAAGAGAAAATGTTAAATCCTTCACATTTTGAATATAACGGATTACGTGGACTTACCCCAAAACATCTTTGAGTCTGTCATACTATCTTTTGTTAAATACCAGGTAAAATCGACGATGAAAACGGACACAACTCTTGTCACAACCGACAATTTTTCCGCATGTTTTCTGGCGGGAGATGCTTACGCGGGCGGCCTGTAGGTGAGGTTGAGAACAAAAACTCGTCAGCGTAATTGAGTTCACAAATCGTCAAAATTAACTACCCTAATGACTAATGTAAGATTTAGCCCTCACCAAATTAGGTCACCTTCAAAGAGCAAAAAAAATCTTTAGCTTTTTTTCTCTCTCCCGGAACGTTGGCCCCGTTAAGAGGAGATGAAGGGCCAAAAACTCGTCGTTTTTGGTGGTTACGACATTGATTGGATCATCAATCATATTTTCCGGGAGAGTTGACCAGCTTTTGTGTGTGTATTTACGCACACGTTTCTTCTTCTTCCCAAATTTCCTTTACCTCCTTCTTTCGTTCGAGTCCACTTAAAAAACTCCTTTTGTTGTTCTTCCACTGTGACAATTTCATTGACCATACATTGTATATTTTTGTTTGCCTTTTTGTGTGTGTCCACTAATACAAACTTTTCACCATCTGTCCAAGAGAGGATCTTTCCACTGTCGGAAAGGGGACCATTATATGTAAGATATCATATACGACGTTAGTTCCTCTCTTCTCAACTTGCCCACATTACATATAATTCTCCCAACGTTCACTTTTTCTCATCATCTTCCTCCTCTATATCTCTAATATACCACCATTATAGTCTCCCATACATTGTATATACACTAGCCACCACAGATTTACTCTTTCTTATAATAATAATAATAAATGGTAGGCCTCATCCAGCCCCGATCCTCCTCCTCTTTCCTCTCCAGATGGATCGATAAAAGAACAAGAAGAGATTTTTTCCCCTCAAAGTAGAGGACGGCTAACATAATAGATTATATAGCCAATACTTGATGCCCCATAATCCGATAAACCAACATAAATGGGAAGGATGGAAGATGGAAAATCTCTCGTTGAAAAACACGTAAAACTACCATTTTTACCCAAAGCCCCTTACAACAATATACACTTTCATCGTCCGTCCCCCACTTAAACATCTTTACAAAAATTTTCTCCAACGAAAAGACCAAGGGAAAGTTTATCTGATTATACTCGTCATTTCCTTTCTCTCATCCTCTTATTCTTAATATCATCTCATCTTATATTCTCTTCTCGCGATTATGACTAATAATATATTATTTTTGTTTTACCTCAACGTTAACTAAATTATTGATCAATATCACTTATACTATCTAGGACAAATTTCTTCTTTGTATAAATATTTAAGGGAAAATTTATGCTGTATTGATTTCCTTTCATCATTTCTTGAATATTCACTTTAGTCCCTATCTATTTTTCATCTTGCAGATCCTCCTCCTTTCTTTTCTTCTTCATTACAGTGGAAAGGAAACAAGTCGCCGTCTCGCTCCATTATCTCTATCACGAGTAATTTGATTTCCACTGCCATTTTTTGATCCTATCGACAATTTTTGTCATGAAACAGTCTGGAACAAGATAAAAAGATTTTGACTATAATTGACCAAAAATTTCTCACAGTGATAGAAAAAAATTTCTTGTTTTTAAAAAAAAACATATTCAATGGAATTTATAGAGGACTACGAATGGATTGTCAGGTATATTCCTTTAAAAATTATGAGCCTTCACATTGTAGGAAGGAACGACCGGGTCAAGTCTGAATGAACCTGGAAATAATATAAAAATATAAAGTGCATAGTGAACAATTTAAAGGATGCATTTCTTTTCCCCTCCTCTTAAATTCTTTACAACGTGTGTATAAATATCACAAGTATACACATGGACGAACGTCTGCAATATTTTCAACCGGAGGCATGTAAAGCTCCCATTTAAATTTCTCAATTGAAAAGCCTCTCCTCCAAATAAAAGAGAGAAAGGGGAGAGAGGGGGGGATGAACTGAGAAAAAGAGACAGGGAGAGGAGGAAAAAAGAAAAGCAGTGGAAAAATAATAAATGGCGAATGTACACATCCATAAAGCCAATGAGAGGATTCCAAAGAGGCATTCTAGAGACGGGATGAGGACAATTTTAACAAGAAAAGCTTCCTTTCCTCTTCCTTTCCTTTAACTTTTCAGCTTTGGGTTCCATTTTTTACTCCTTTAACCCCATACTTTGAGTGTGTGTGTGTTCTTTCACGTGTGTGTGTGTGTGTACTTATGGTTGGTGGTGGTGGTGCGTTGAAAAAGTATTTTGTCAAGACTCACCAGAAACGCTGAAGCCTGCTGCATCCTCTCATAAATCAACGTCTCTCTCTCTCTCTGATTAGCCTGATTCTTGGTTCCACAAAAGATTTTGGGGTTATCTATCAAACCACCCATCCAAAAGGTCATTTCATCCCTTATAAGAAATCCAAAAGACGTACAAAGCAGAGAAAAGACGAAACTGAAAGCTCGGTAAGAGGAGGAAGTCTCATCCAAATCTGCACACACGTACCAATTTTCAATTAGTCTTAAAACTACGACTATATAATGTAATGTCTGTTCTCAATTTCAAATTGACAACCTTTCCTCCCTATCTCTATATTCACAGACTTTCTCCCTCAGCCTCCTTTCTCCCCTTTCCCTCCTCTCACCATCCACACAAAATTACCATTTACGAGCACTTTCCCTGTTTTATGCTGCAAGGACAAAAGAAAAATTGGAAAATTAAGTCAGTGGAAAAAATCGAAAACTTTTATCTTCAAAATAACCTCTCAACCCATTTTCAGTCGTTCCTCCACAGATATAAACACACACACACACAAATATCTGGGGAAAACGGAGAGAAATAATGGAGAAAAGACAAAAAAAAGTTTTAGGTTCTTTTCCCCCATGGACCAATCAAATGGTTTTGTGTGGACTCGTGAAACACCTGGACAAAAAAATCTCCACAGAATGACACCCTGCAGCTTTGCAGGGACTCGTCCATTCTGTCCCGCTCCAGAGCCAAAGAGGACGAGGAGGAAACAACGACCCACATTTTTTGGCTATAGTCCGGAGCTGAAGGGGACATGTTGACTAATTTAGACTTGCATGGACTCTGACCATGCAAGTTAAGATTTCCTCCTCATTTTCTACTTTCTCCAAATTCCAGGGACGGAGAAAGTACAAACATTTCGAAAGGGTCCATGCTTAACATCACCATGAATTCTTGTTTGTACACACACACGACACACACTCGTCTGCTTCTATTTCGCCGTCTACAAATCTTGGAGGAGCGAGAGCTGTGTGTGTGTCCTTCCTTCCTTTCACTCTCGACTCTCTCCATTTAAATATATTCCATGTATTACGGTATACTTTGTATACAATGGATAGATGCTTTTACTTTCCCTCTCAATTTTTCCCTCAAATGCATATACCTATTATTGTAATATGAATATATAGGTAATACATGTTCCATGGGGCATCTTCCTGCTCTTTCTTTTCTTATTTTTTACCCAAACTCCACTCACTCTCTCTCTCATGTCCATTTCCGTTGGCCATGCCATGGAAGGGTCGAAGAAAAAAGAGAGAGAGGAAAGCAGAACGTTCAAAATCTGTAGAATTGCTAGTAGTACTCTCTTCTCCTTACCACCACCAACGTTCCTGCTTCTTGCAGATGAGAGTGGAGTTCGAGACGAAAGCCATATCGTATATCTTTTGCAGGAGTATAATTGAGCCAGAGATTTCTCTCTCTCTCACTCTCCCCCCTCCCTTTTTGCCATCTCCCATCTTCATTTCCCTCTCTTCGAATTCAATCCAGAAGAATTGCTCTTGTGTCTCTCTCTCACTGGGAGAGAGAAAGAAACTGTGGATATACAGACAGACACGGGGAGAGAAAGTGAGCCTCATATCTATATTGAGAGTATGTCTTCTCTTGCTATGGCCAGGGTACGTCAAGAACAGAAGAACAAGTAGCAATTGCACACATTCTCATTCCTTCACTCTTTCTCTCTCTCTCTGAGATTTTCAAGGTAAAGCCCAAATTGAAGTCACCCTCCACAGTCCAGGATCCTGGCTGGTCGGGAAAAGAATCCAAAGACGTGGGATTGAACAAGAGGAGGGGGGAGAAGGAAGTAAGGGAAGGTAAAAATATATTAGATATGTATATATGCCCATTGAGATATACAGGAGGGAGGGAGGAAGAGGGAAAGATTGACGAGAGAAGGGCTGGGCGAATGACTTTTTTTCTCCACTTTCCCTTTTTCATGGTCCACATCCAGGATAGAAGGAGGAGAGAGGAATATCTGGTGGGGACGGAGTCTACAGATCCACATTGCATTCACCATTGCACAACGGATGAAGAAAGTCTGAGACATTTTGAGTCACTCTGTGTGTAGGAAGAGAGAGAGGTGTGCGTGTGTGTGTGTAAAAATGTAGGGAGAGAATTAGGGATAGAGTAATAAAAAGAGGATCCTCTTGTGGGTCCACAGAGCTCCCCAAAATGGCCCCTTTTACGAGCCATATAAGCTGGAGAAAAAAAGTGTTAATGAGGGAGATGAGACACCTGCCTGGAGGTGGTGGTGATGTCCTTCTCAAAAACATGCCAATGTCCCCTCCCCCTCCCCCCTCTCAGTCTCTCTCTCTGATAAAATTTACGGCATCGCATCCCATGTATATGTACACACGCACAAATACGCCATGCCGCATAGAGGAGAATGGGAAAGTACCTCCTATGTGTACAGTTTTGGAGGAGAAAGGAGAGAAAGTTATAGACGAGAGTTGACATTCTCTCTGTCGCTTGCATTGCTCTGCCCATTTCCACATCCGCAAAAACTCTCTCTCTCTCTCTCTCTCTTTCGCCTACTTATGCTTTTTCGTTTTTTTACTTTCTAATTCACATCCTATCATACATATATTATGTAATATGTACTTGTGTGTGTGTGCATCACATAACCATCCTCACGAAAGCAACTACGCCTGACCAACATTACAGTATGTACACTTACAGATTATTACTTTGTGTGTGAGGATACGTCCCGGGATACACTATAGAACCCGGCAAGGGAGTAAAGAACCTTCCATTCTTCCTACAAACACAAGTAAAAATTTTTCTCGTTTCCTCTGCCTCGGCTATCTTCTCACCATGGTTTAACAGTCTGTAAAAGTGGGCCTATATAAAAATACGCACATTTCCACTTCCACACACACACACTTCCATTAACCGTTCCTCAGCTAAAACTGTAAACTGAGGGAAAAAAGATTTCGGTCGTGGAAGCAAGGACGAAGAGGGAGAGAGAAGGAGCGTGGCTGACAAAAGTCCAAAACGTGAGAGAGAGAACCTTCCAGAGAGACAAAACATGATGTGCAGGGAATGAGCATTTATATGAATGATGAATAAACTGTTGTGAATTATGAAGGAGATGAGGAGGACAAAGAAGAAGGGAGACAGATACAGGGGAATAAAGTGCCATTTAAATTATCATAGACAAGTGGATGCGATTGAGTTGTACGCAGTCCCTTCTTGACTACACAATTTTCATCTGATCTCCTCCTTTTTTCCATCTCTATTGTCCAGAGCTGGAAAAGTCCATTGTCCCTCTTTCGTCGCCCAGTGAACAGAGTGAACATTAATGAAAGTGAAATGTCCACTCACTCACCTTTTAAAATTGAGTGGGTCCATGTTAATCACATTTCAAAATCATTAGCCAAAAGCGAGGACATTTTGTGACGATTCGTTGGTAGATGGTCAATGAAAGAAGGAACTGTCCATTCTACTCGTAATGAAAATGTAAAGTGAGAGAAAGCTTTCCATTGTATTCTTGACAGGACACGTCCTTTCATTTTTATAGAGGCCCCTGTCATCGCTCTTCGTCGCAGGTGAAAGTACGAGATTCGTTTCACATTTCCAAGTTAACTCAGAAATACATGGAAATGTGAGTAAACTTGAACAATATTGCATGTAAGCTCAAAATAGAGTGAGAGGAAGAGGGACAAGGGAACGTTTTTATGAATTTATTTTGAAAAATTGACACTCTGTCCATAGCTATGAGACAAACAGGAGGGAAACAATAAAGAGTTTACACAATAAAGGAAAGTTTGTGGATGTGTAGCCATTAACCATTTTCCTTGTGTAAAAGTTTGGCTTTAGGTCAGACTCGGACTTTTCCCAGTTTCTACTTGTTTGCTGTCAGCTCTTGGGAAAATAAATACTTTTTAACCTTCCTCACTTATAAGTTATGACTCTTGAGTAATTTATTATTCTTTATGTATTTATTTGATAAAGGAAGGAACAAAGTGAAGATTGGTCAACTCTTCCTGTCCCAGAGAAAAGATTCAGAGTCTCAGGATGACAATGCAATCCACACACCCCACAGTAAAGTATCAAGGGTGTTTTTCCCGGATTTTTCTTTTCTCCTTCTTCAAAAGAGAACACTTTTTTGTTTCTGTAGAAACACGGCAACAGTTTGGTCGGTCCCTTTCCCCGTATAATTTGAGTTTTCACTTTTAGGAGGAAAAAGTTATTTAGTAACATTTTCAGACTTTGAATGACATTGTACCTATAATATTATGTAGTCTTGTTGTAAAGTTTATGTAGTTGACTATAAATATTTTTATTTCTTATAGGTACTCCACACGCACACGTTAATATGTACAGGGAGTAGGGGAGTCGGAGGACCAAAATAAAAACAGGAAAATGACACAGCAATTTCGTATGTTCCCTATAAAATGTGCCACTTCTCCCTCCCTTTGACTCGATTGTGTTGACTCTTGACTCTTATTTTCTAGCTCACTGGACTGATTTTTAATCTAACTTGACGACATTTCCATTCCATTGTGGCAACCATCCATAGCACAGTGAGACACATTTCTCCCTTTCTTCCCCTTGTCCAATTTTTCTAAAACATTGTCTCCACAAATACATCTAAATTACTATGTACACACTCTATATAATCTCACATATTTTTGGTACATTCCTCCCGGCTTCAGCCTTCCCAAAACTACTTTTGTGTACATGGCTATGAGAGCTCCACAGATGCAGTAGGAAGAGGGAGGGGAAAAAGTTGAGCAAGTTTTCAACACACAGCCAAATATCTTCCGAGAGAGAAAGTTGAAGTAAGGAATCTCTTTCAAATATCCAAGTATACAAACTTGCGTTGTGTACATCTACAGTAAAACTATAAAGTATGAGGAAAGATTTTATTTGCAAAACATTTTCATGCCAATTTCCTTGAAAATAGTCGACTATCCGCCCTTATCCTATTACTACACCCGCTATCAACTTCCTTGTCTAGGAGTAGATTTCCTGCCTTGAGAGTCCAGGTACGAGAGAAGAAAATAAAGAGAAGGGAAGGAGGAAAAAGTGAGATACAATTATTATCGTATCATTTATCTAACCTTTCAAAAGCGGAGCTCTGTTCTATTTACCCATATCCTCCATCCCTCTTGTCTGGAAGATTGGAAGTTGTTGGGGAGGAGGAAGACGGCACAAGTTGAGCTATGGCTTCAGAAGTACTTCTAGAGTTAAAGGTTAGTCTCAACCAATGATTTATTCTTTTATTTCCGACGCTGCACCACTTGTTTATACATTTACCCTCTGACTTTCTCCCTCCTCTGCTTTCCCTGTACGTGTACTCCACCTTCCTTATAGTGTGTGTGTGTGTGTTGTGTATTCAATATATCCAGACTTGACTGTTGACTCTGAACAAGTTTTTATTATCAATCCTCCATCCCTACCAGAAGAATACAAATTTTTCCCTTGATAATGAACGAATGTATTCCTTTAAATCAGTTGTCGACGGACGTTGACATGAAATACGAGGGCTATTGTCCCCTTCCCTCTTTTGACGTAGATTAGCTAAAGAACTGTTAAAGTCTTTATCTCAAAAATTGAATGATTAATGTATGTGTGTGTGGGGAAGGCATTGTTAGAGCAGGAGACTCCTCCTTACCCCCCAGTGGTCACTGTGTGTGACATCCTGTCCAGACTGTCATCACTGGTCGGAGAGGGAGGACCACCAGTGAGGGCGGAATTGATTGAGCAGGGGGTTTACAAGGAAATCACGACTGCCTGGCTTTTGTTCTGTGACACGGGAGAGTCGACGGTCCGGGATTTCGGTGCTCAGGCAGGACAACTGAGGCTTGAGACGTTGAGGGCTCTTCACGCAGTGACAGTGGGTCATCCGGACATTGTGGACGTGAATGGGTTAATCATGATCAAGCAGGGGATTGAGTGAGTCACACATCTAAATGTACATACATAAACACACACACACACTGGAGTATGTAATTACTTTATGTGTCAGCCATCTCTAAAAAAATGAGGACAAGGAAACAATTTAAACATTAAATGATGTTCTCCTGCCCAATCTCAGTCATAGAGTGAGGATCTCCTCTTCCAAAATGAGTTTCCCTCGTCGTGTCGTGTCAGACAAGAACAAAAGTCATTCTACTCATGTTCACTCAGTCTAGAGTGTGATTAAAATTGCAAATTGTCCAGTTAACAGATGAGATGTGACCTGAGAGCAGAAGAAAGCACACACACACACACACACGGAACTAACTATGAATGTTTTTTGTTTGTCATTTGATCCCACTCTGTCCTCGTTTTTCCTCTCCTCGGAAAAATAATGAACGGACACTCCGTTTCCCGTCTTCACTTGGACATGGACGTTCGGTGTGCAGTACCCGGGTCCCGGAGTCAACACAGATAATGGCCCTGAAATTAATGAGGAATATCTGCATCAAGAGTGAGGAGAATCGTGGGGTGCTGACGACATTTGCTCACGTCATTCAGCCCCTCGTCCGTCTAATTAAGAAGAATAACCCATCGGCAGAGTTTGTACGCGAGGTTCGTTGGCCCAAGCTTTCTCTCATCCTTTGCTGTGCATTAAAGATTTGTCTAATTAGCTCATCATATTATCATCATCATCAGCACCACCAGTCTCTCTCTCTCCCTCCAATGACACACGCAGGGAGAGGGGGAATCAGAAAACTTTTCCTCCTCTAGCCCATAGCTACCATCATATTACGTGTGTGTGTGCAGACACACACACAACCGAGTGTGTATAATTTATAATAGAGAGCAGGGAAAGACGAGAGTCAACTGACAGATGCTTTGCTTTCGTCCAACTCTCTCTTTTTCGTCTTGCTCCCATTCTCATCCCTTGTTCGAGGGAGAGACAGGAGTTCAAGGGAGAAAGCTGGGGAAAGTTTTCCCGGACGACATGAGCAAATGATGATGCCTCCTTGTCTTTCCATTTCATCTCTCACTTGACTACTCTGTCCCTTCCTTCCTCCTCGTTCTACACACATATATTTTATATTACATGGAGCAGGGCTAGTGGAATTTAGTGGGGAATTTAGGAGGGAATGGTCCAATGAAATGATTTTGATGATTTGATTTGTCCCTCTCCCTTATTTACAATTCAACTCCCTCCACTCATAATACATAAGATGTGAAGGGGTAGTGTAGGGAGAGGGGGATAACGGAATTTTGGTGACACCAACCACTGGCGTGTGTATGTGCATATCATGGATTTATGATGTGTATACCACACGCACACAGTCCGTATGTTGGGTGTTGTTGTTGGACTTGAAAAACCCACAGTGAAGGATATACTTGTGTGTGCCGTTGTAATAATAAATTTCTTTGTTGGTTTTGAATTGGCAGTGGTGTAGCACCATCAAGGCTCTGACACTCCACGATGACAAACGAGTCGCGTACAATCGATCTGGAGAGAGAAAGCGACTGATTTATCAACAACACACTCTCCGCTGTCTTGCCGCATACCTTAATGGTAACACGCCACTTTTGGAAACATCCTCCTCCCATCCATACATTAAACTACAATCCTATAGACAAAATTTATAGATTTAGTTTTGAGCCGAGAGCCTCAATAATCCTACGGAAATTAAACACGAGTCCATGGGAAGTATAATGGCTCCCAATTAATCCTCCTCCAAATCTCCTCTCATATCCAAATTGAGGTTAATATCTGTATCTGGACGACAGCTAGCCCTCCCCACATCCTCCTATTACATATATGCTATTTATGTCTGCACTGACTGCTGTGTACACGTACTTACAGAATGTTGATCCCTATTTATGTATTATTCAATTTTCTTTTTTTTCTCTCTCTGCCTCTTCCACTCGTAATTCAATCTAGATTTCCAGGATGGACCCACACTAAATTCCATCGTGATTATTTTGGCAAGTATGGCCTGTTGCGAAGATTATTGCATGGATATACATGCCGGTGGTGTTCTTCCAGCAATTGCTAAAATACTTTCTACCAAACACTCCAATAGTGTAAGTCCTCTCTTTCTCTGATGCTACTAGTCAAATCAAATAGCCCTGCCTCTCTCTCTCCTTCGTTGGACTGTGCGTGTCGTTGAGTTACGACACAGATATAGAGAGAGATAGAGAGTGAGGGGTGGGTGAGGAAATAAAATATTATATGGAGAAAGTTTTCTCGGGATGAGTTGAGAAAAAATTGCAAAGTTTTTTTTTTCTCTCTCTTTATTATATGCGACTTTCAATGGACGTTTTATGGATGGTGGTAGTGATAATTTTTTATTTAATATTTTATACATCATCTAGCTACTAGCAAAGAATACGCTGTCCCTCCTCAGGTTCCTCAACATCAGCTCTGTCGTTCGGGGAAAGGTGTGTGGGGTTGGGCTGATGGAACGTGTCAAAGTGGCATACCTCTACAGGGTAATCAAAGTGACAGTGTGTGTGTGTGATCAATTTAAAGTTTAGAGAGCATTTTTTAAAACTTTACTCCAGCTCATATCACACACACACACACACACATGGGGTGGAATGCGTGTGTGGGAGGGGACGAGGAAAACTAATAAAATTTATCCATGCTTCCACAGAATCGAGCCGATATCCTGGAGATCGCCCTGTCCTGTATTGCTTTCATGACTTTAAGATGTCCTTGTCACGTGGCATAGTTCCTGAGCCAGGATGGAGTGAGGAAAATCATGGAGATGATCAGTCAGCACATGGAGAGTCCTCCTATTTTGGTGAGAGACTTTACATGTAGAGACGGAATGAGAAAAGTTGGAAATGTAATAGCTGACTTTATCTGCAATATCGTTAGTTTCACTCGCTGTCTGCATATTGGCCCATGCACTTTTTCCCTTAAAGAGATGATATGACTTTACACACACATGGAATGGCATACAAATTGACATTGACTTTTCTCTCTCCCTCTCTCTCTCATCTCTAATCTTTCTTCATGATTGCATCTTTGAATCTGTGTGTGTGTGTGTGCATGTAGAAAGGTGCGTGCTTCATATTAAGAAATGCGGCTGTTCATGGGGGAAAGGAAGGACGAAAAGAAATTTTGGCAGCGGATGGTGAAAATATACTTCATCAGATTGAAGGGAAGCATCCAGATCTGAAACGCAATTATACGAAACCTGCTTTAAGAGATTTAGGAGCGTCCGTGTCACCGACCATGCCTCCAGCAACAATTTCAGAGGACCTCATTTCAGCGTCGATTGGCAAACCTGGAGTCTCCTTTCCAAATCCAAAAGGAAAGAGTGGAGAGCCAAAAGAGAGAGAAGAACCTTGTCATGATGACAAAATTTATCCACCTGGAAGTGTACTATTTGATTACCCACCTGGAAGTGATATTATCGTCGTTATACGAGTGAGTGTGCTGTCACTTCTTCTCCTTCACAACAACAAGTCTCCCAAAATGTCCTACATGATCCTCAACCAGATGAAACTCAAAAAAAGTCATCATCATCATCTGAAACTCATCACACTCCAGAAGATAGGGATTAGAATATATTTTTATTAATAATAATAATAAGACTAGTACAAAATACTTGACAACATTAAAATTTTTTCAACTTCTGTAAACGCAATTGCCTTTTAATTGCTTGTTTTCTGGCAAAATACCAATATTCATGGGTGTTGGGATCCATTTCCTCCATGGGAGGTGGTGGACCTGTAAGTCCCAATCAACAATAATAACAAATTAATAGTATTTTACCACCACAACAATTGAATAATATATATATATTGAACGTACCAAGGGGGAGTGCAAATAGCCAATCTGGATATTCGCTGTCGTCTTTGATTTTGATGTCCTCACAGGCTGTTGTTATGTCAGATCCACAAACATAGTTGACCAAACGATGGGGATCGGTTTCAACTGGAAGTACTTTTTTCTCTAGTATTGGACCCTTCCCCATCCTTTTCTTTCCCAAGGTAGGAATCATACCTACAGAACAATATAATCTTAATACCTATATAATAATCACATTTGTTGTTGTAATAGTTTGAAAAGAAACTATTTTACCTGCAGCTCCGGTAGTACTTGATTTAGCAGCATAACACCGAAACACTGTCCTACTTGCAATCGAAGTTTGTAAAATGTGTTGAGGGAAAACAAGCAAAGACGTCAGGCTCATTTCAACTCAAAAGATGTGAATCTCATCGAATTTTACCAAAATTATTTACTATACAGAAATTTATTATACAAAAATAAAAAAATTCTCAGCCGAGTGTTTGAATTCAGCGCACAATCTCAGACGCGGGCCACAGCGAATTCAAATTTCCGAAATTTTGATCTCGCCTAATTTTGGAACGGTAAGTTGCTTCAAAATATCATTGTTTTTACACATTATCTGAGGAATTATTTTTCACAAAGTTAAGTCCCTTTGCTTTTCAATTTCAGTCAAAATGAGGCTCACAATCCATCTCCGCTGTATAATGAAAGAGATCGGAGAGCTGACCAAACAGTACTCTAATTTGCCTGAAAGATACATCAAGAGGGTGTCAGAACTGGTAAATTGCTTTTAAGTAACACATATAAATGTGCCCACTGACAGAAATCAATTATGATTTCTGTCTATTATTGTTGTAGTATCTCACGGCATGTTGTATTTTGTAAACTTTTTATTTCGTATTTTCTCGTATTATTTTCATTGGATAAACTGTATTGTACATATAATATGCAAGTTCTTCATGAGACACTCTACTATATCTGTAATTTTTTGGTGTAAACGTAGAAAGGTGAAGAAAGTACACAAAAAAACTATTATAATATAAAAGCATTATTGACATTGGTATTTATACGAAAATTTGAAGGAAGCAAGGAAAGGAAAGGAAATTCTATTTAATGTTCGTGTAGGAATTCATCATGGTCTATTGTCACTTTACAATATCATATGAATGTTGTGTTTTTGTCTCAAAGGCCGAGTACAGAACACCGAATAGGATACAATATTTACCCGACCGTGTGGACAAGCCAAGAAGGTATCGGTTCAGTACCCATAGACCCTGGACAGACGAATTCAAGAGGGACAATCGAGGTTTTGTCCCTCCAATCCTGGTGGAGCCAATAAAAGAGTGGTTAATTTTTCGGGGTGATCGTGTGGAAATTCTCGCCGGACCAGATAAAGGAAAACAGGGCATCGTGAATCAAGTGAGTCTTTTCTTTTTCTCTCTCACTCACTCACTCCATTAGCACTGCATTGTGTGTATTTGTGTACGTGTTGTCTGTACATTTATCTAATTTACACGGCACACACAAAGCTACATTCTTTTATTCATTATCAGCCATTCCCTAGAATAGGAGTAGTCAAGTTTAAAATGAATCTTCATCTTGAATTGTCTGACTTTATCCTTTTAATGTGTCCCAGAGATACGTGTATCTATTCAATTACAATTACAAGGGAACATTTTTGTTACTATACATTTGGATGTTTATAGGTACATCAAGAACGAAATTGGGTGATTGTTGCTGGACTCAATTGGGTTTACAAGAAGATAGGAGAGACTGATAAATATCCTGGCATGCTCATTAGAGATGAACAACCACTTTTGGTGACTACTCAAGTTTCACTCGTCGATCCGTCTGACAAGTAAGTCTTTACAAATTACTCTCACCCTTATCATTTAGAGCTTTCAAGAAAACACTCTAAATATATATACTTATTACTCTCTTCAATGGGAATTGTATACAGTGTATGTGTACGTACAGTAGTGTGGACGGGGAAGGGAAAACTATCAACTGTTTACTCATCCATTAAATTCCCTACTCCCCCTCACAATCCAGGCAGATTTAAGATTTTCCCCTCGTCTTTTTTTAATTTTCTTTTAGAAAGTGTACTAAAGCTGAATGGCGCTACACCGAGGATGGAGAGAAGGTGAGGGTGTCCCTCCGAACCGGCAGAATAATTCCTATGCCGATTATGGCTGAAGAAACAATTGATTATAAAACTAAAGCTACTTATTTAGGTGAGTCTCAGAGTTTCCATCTACTCTCGTATTCTACACGTTTGTTTGTTCATTATTCTTTCAACTACCCTATAAAATTCCAAGGTTATTGATTTTCTCTCGCACAACGTTTATTTTTTCATCAAAAATTACAACTACTCTGTTTCAAAGTTGTACCCCAGCATGGATGACTTTTTTTGTGTTTGTGTAATGTGCATGTACTCAACAAATGTATGGCAGAAGGGTAGATTGTGAAATTTATGTCAGTAAAGGAAATAGGTCTCCAACATGCATAAGAGTAGTTTGGAGAAATTATGAACCACGTTCAAACACATGCATACATGAACACATACTGAAGTCACATTTAGAAAGAGAGAGAGAGAGTCGATTTTCATCAAATGTTCTCTTTAATTGACTCTCTTTCTTTTTTTGCAGAAAACGAAAAGAAGGATACAAAAGCCAAAGATGTGGAACAACCAACTTTTGAGCCAAAGCTGAAAACTTTTGAGATGGAAATCATGGAGAGTATGGGAATCGTAGAGGATCGAGTACCCAAAAAGTCTTACTGGTACTAGAGAGTGTCTCGAGTGTTCCTTACCATTTACTCCAATACAATACGTACATCTAAAATGTTTTTTTTGTTTTGGAAAATTAAGATAGTCAAGGATTGTTTAGTGTTCAATGTTAGTTGTATTTGTATTTTCTTTCTGTCAGTATATATGACTATTTGTACACGAAGCAATAGTATATAGAGGAAAAAATGTTGTTGTTGCGATTAAAATGGACATGTATCCAATCCAGTAGTATTCAAGAGATTGATACTGCGGATGGACTTGTTTTTGGATGACGAGTAAAACAAAACTTGCCAATTGATGATCATAGAAATTGCCTTCTCCTTTCCGATTTTTGGAGTCGAGTGAACGAGGAGAAGATTTTTGCAGTCAGTGGGCGAGGAGAAAGGAATGAAGAGAAAACTTTTGCAGATCAGCATTTAGTGTAGAGTTGCGACTTTTATTTCCTTTGTTATATTATAGGGTGAAAGTTATATTGAGCACAAGATAGAGGGGAAGGTCAGCAAAAAAGGAAAGAAAAAAATAGACCATTTCCGTATCCGTATCACCGTGAAGAGAGAGACAGAGAGCCCTTTTTTCTGTCTTTCTCTGTTTTTGCTGTTGTGATGTGTGTGCCACTCTTCCTTGTCTCGCTGTCTGTTCTCCCCCTCCCCCCACTCTCTAGAAACCAAAAGGAAGAGAAGAGGCTGAGAGAGAGAAGAAGAAGAAGAGGGGAAATGGGGTATGGAATGAGCCTAGATAGACAACGCACGTAAAGACAGTAGAAATGGACCTTTGTAACATGGAAAGACTATGCAGCAGCATTACATAAGAGTTGGAGGAGTTTGTGGAACCCACACACCCTTCAGTCAGTGGCTTTCATTGTAGGATGCAGAATGCATAAACATAATAAGAGGGATAGAAAACGGAGAGACATTCACAGGCCCGTCTCTTTCACTTGGTCTCCGTATCTTTGTTGCAATAGGATTCTTCCGCTTACATAAGTTTAGGGCTACCACCAGCAGCACAGCATCAAGTTTGAGCTCATCTTGACATCCATAGGCTTAGCATCACGTCTTTGTGGCAATGATGACAGCTCTTGGGAAAGAGAGAGAGAGAGAGGGGGGGGGGGGGTGCTGGTTAGGCCACCCGTTCTCCCTTTAGTCTCTGGATATCTTTACCCTCACTGTCACTGGTCACAGTATAAGAATTTCAGAAGTACTTTTTTTGGATTTACTTTTCTCTTCTTTGAAGGATCAAGAAGTAGAGGGGGAGAGTGGATCTCTCTTGTTCATGTAGAGGGAAAGAATCAATGGGGAGGTGTGGGAAAGGGAGAGTGACAAAAAATCCTTCAATCCACTTTCATCAACAAGGAAAATTTCTCAACCAACAACAACCCCTCATACTTACCTCGTGGAGAGAGTTACGTATTTATAGGAGGAGAGTGTGAAAGTCTGCGCTAAAAATCAAATATGATAGTCAATTTTCTCTCTCCCTCTTCACACTTCCCGGTTGGTTGTGGGCATGAGAGACCATGAGGAATGTACATTGTATGTTTGAGTAAGAGCCTTTGATGTAAGCTACTTAGCAGTATTTTTTCCTACCCCCGCTTTCTCTCTTTGTCGTGGTTGTTGTTGTGGTTGTTGTGTGGCTTTAATTTCAGCTCAGTAAAATTTTAAAATGTACACACAGAGTGTACCACATATATATATGATATATCTCACATCCTCTTAAAGCCAGTTCACTTATTCGTCGAGACGGAAAATTTTGCAAGATTAACATTCACCACGTTGTATTCATAAATAAGTAGGAGGGAGAGAGAAGTGGGGTTTTCTCAAAGACTAAGCTGCAAAGACGAAAGACAATACTGGATTGCCAGAGTGCTAGAGAGACAGAGAGGGTGGGTTGGAATATTCACGGGAGAGTAGTCTATTTTAAAATATAAAATTCTGGTAGCAATACAGTATGTGAAAAAAGTCTTTTAGACACACACACACGGCCTAGGGTTGGGAAGGAGACGAAGAGGAATGGAAAATCTTCTCTCTATGGATGCAAGCATGCATAGATTTGGGACACATTTCTATCTTTTTCCATGTCTCTCAATTCACTTCATCCGTGAGAATAGAAAGGGAGGAGAAAGGGAAAGACGGAGAAAATATGGAGAGAAAGACTCAACTACTTAGGTCGGGTTTATGGATAGAGACTATGTGGAGAGAAAAGAGTGGGGATTGTGTGTGTATGTGTAAAGGGAAAAAAGGCACCACCCTCGTCTTGTTCCTCACACGCTTTTGCTCGAGCAACTCTTTGGTTCTTTGGTTACGTGCTTTTCATATGAAAACACATGACACGGATACCTCGGCCCACGACCACCATCACCATTCGTATACAATTTCAAAAGTTTTTGTAGTGGGGTACTTGTGACACACACTGTGAAGGAAGTCTGTCATTCTCTCCCTTCAGACTGTGCTCCCGCACAAGTCTCTCTATGTCTTTCAGAAATTTCTCCAGTCAGACTTTGTGCAAACATGGGGATAGGGGAGGGAGGCGGGTGAACAAACGTACAGACAGACTGTATTATATTTATATATGGAGTACCACAATCAAATTTTTTGAATGTGAGAAGAAACAAGAGAAAGTACGGGAGGGGGGGAGGGAAAGAAAGAGTTCAACATGGGTACGGCTTGTTATTTTTAAAAGTTTCCACTTGATCTTTTCTCTTTGCCCGGATACCAGGTTCCCTGACACACACAGACACACATAGTAATAGACGGAGAAGACTGACCCATGTTACTTTATATAGTTTTCTCATTTCCACGACTCCCTCCGTACTATTTGAATGCAGTTTCTTGTGACAATTTGAGTGGAGCGAGTCTTTCTTGAAGATACAGACACTCCTCCTTAGCTTTGTTCTGTACGGTTCATTTCTTTCTCTCCGCTTTATGAAGGTTCAACCTTTTGCCCCTTGTTTGAAACGAGTTTTCCTATGTTATTCCCCCGCAGTCTCAACTTAAACTTTTGTCCGTGTGTGTTTTAAAAAGCTACTACATAAAGGGTAAGTGGGAGGGAGAGGGACAGAAATTGAGTACGTGTTAAAGGAAGTGTTCATAGTTTGGGGAAATTTATTTATGTATTATTTTATACATACGGGAGGGGATGACAAAAAATGGATATTGCCAGCAATGGACATATAATTTCCTCCATATTTGAAAACCTGAAGGGCTCAAGTGTCATCCCATAACAAGGACGAGGAGGAGGGGTAAGTGTGCTGAAGGATGGATAGAGGATAAGTATGAAAAGAAACTGGAATAATACGACGAGTGTGTGTGTGTGGTGTAGAACACGGAGAAAGTGAGTTTTCTCTAGTGTTCAGAGAGGAGGGAGAGGTAGTCAGAATGCTTGACACACACACGCAGAACAATGAACATTATGTTTTCCCTCACGTCAACGTCAACTTTATTAAATACAGGACGCGTAAAAAAGTGTTTATGTCCTCGCCTCCCTCCATCTCCATACTATATTATATTAAAACGATATTATTGCTGTGTAATGAACGAGGGTAGTATAAATAAAAATTTCTCCATCCTTTCTCCCTCCCTCTTTCACACACAGAGTGCAAGTCCAACTTTTGACTCCTGGAACTGGGCGTGCAGTACGAAGGACTGGCATGGTGACACACACGGTTTGGCCATGAAATTCAGAACGGCCGGTTGAGTATTTTTTCAGAATTCTTTGTTCATGGGAGTCGGAGAGTTGAACCTCGTTACTCGCACCTTCCTCTCACTCATGTAATGCAATGAGAAGGCTGACATAAGGAGGCAAAGGGAAAAGGCGGAGAGAATGTCAGCCATGTCACGGCATGGAAGGAAAAGCGTATAAATTGTCGACGGCTTTAGCTTAAAGTGACAAACGTTGTGTGTGACACACATGAGACGGAAAACTCTTTTCCGAGTCTCTCTCTCTTTGGCTGTCTCTTCAGTACTTTGCCATGGCCATGTCTTGCGTCGCTTCACGCCCAAATCTTGTCTGACCACCGGCCATCACCTCTCTCTCTCTTTTCCCTCTCCTGACTCCCTCTCTCTCTCCTCATACATAGAAGAGCAGCCAAAGAATCAGTCTTGATTTATAACTTTTATATCCGTTCCCAAGCTAACACTTCTCCCTGTTGTCATAAAGATTAGAATTCTGCTTTTTGGGCAAATATTTCTCTGAGACTTTTTTCCCTTCTCTCTCTCCCTCCCTAGATTCCTTCTCCTCCTCCTCCTGATCTCCCATCCTTTTTCATCCTTCTTGGACTTTCATGAATTCTCTCCTCCTTGTGCAGGAGGGTTATAGCTCAACCGGACTTTTTCACACTCCTGTACACAATCATCAGACACACACACTGGCCCCATTTTACATTCTACCCAGCTTAAACTCTCACTATACATACAAATTGTGTGATAGGATATTCCTTACTAAAAATACGAAGGAAAGGATTCTACCTAAATTGACCAAATTTTTCCTTTCTCCTTGAAGGTTTAGTCCCTTGTCTCGTTCCTCCCCCTTCCCCCTTCCCCTTTCTTTGGGTGTGTTGAGGGATGGACGGATGAGGACGGTGAAAAAATGGAAGGGAGAAAAAAAATTGTATATCAGAAAGGAGCGTAGGCGGATGGATGAGGGAGAGAGTTGATTAAAATTTTATACTCTCCAGCAAGTTCCAGTAGGAAGTCTCCTATGAAGACAGGAATGGAGAACAAAGTCGATATAATATGGGGAGAGTTGAGTGAAAGTGAAAAAAGCAAACGGGCATTCAGAATCCAATTTTGATAGAGAGCTGGGTGTTTTTTGAAGCAGCATTGTGAAGGATGGGGTCCACAGTCACCACATGTGGGAACAAAGTCCTGTCACATCTAGACACACAGTTTTCCTTCTCTACTCTTCCGTGATAGGCCCACAATGGAGACACGTATGTACGTTCACACAGAGTACCTTCCCATAGTAGAATATAGATATGTGTGTTTGGGATAATTTGAGACGTGAAGCTGGGAGCTGGAACTCTTCGCGACGGCGGCACATCTCTCTCCGTCTCTCTCAGATCTAGAGAAGAGGGGGGATAGTCTGGGGCTCCATGTACTTGCTTTACTAGGGGGTGGCTGTTGGTGGCCGTCCACATCATAAAATATGGTCTACCTGGTCCACAGTCTTTGGTCATCAGTTTTTACGACTTGGCCCGCTATGGTCTCTGTAGTTGTGAACTTGTGGCGGTACAGATATAGCTCCACTTTTTTCTCTTCCATCCTCGAATGCAGAGTGTGTGTGAGGACATTGTAGTCAGTTAGCTTCCCCCAGATTTCCCACACACACACACATTCTCCTTGTTGTTCTTGTTCATTCACTTTCTCCTTCCTCAGACGACTGCAACAACTAGACTGCCATTCAAGGGGAATAATCCTCCTCCGGCATTCTCTTGCAGCATAAAATAAAAAAATCATAAAAGGGACTTATTATCGTAAATTATACGGTGAGACACACACACTCACTTTTTCTCAGAGTAAGATCAAGAGAAACCCGGGTTTCCCGTTGCACCGAAAACCGCCAGCCCAATGTTATGATTACTTCATGGAATCATAATCATGGCATGTGAGAGAGAGGGGGGGGGGGGATAGAAATAGAATATTTTTTTCTTCTCATTTTCTTCTTCTTCCCTGGCTCCCCGGAAAAATCCTTGTCCGAAAAATTTCCTCCAGGATTTTTCTTAGCACAGAGAGAGAAAGTAGGGAGACAAAGTTGAAATCATTCTTTTTTTTCCCTGCATTTTTCCCCGCTTTTACTTTTCTAGGGTAAAGTAGATTGAGTCCGATTTTTTCCCGGAGCCCTTCCCGATATCCATGTGACTACCTAGTGGGTATGTGTCTAGCGTGTGGATGACGTATGTATGTAATGTAGTGTAATGTAGACAGGCTGACATCGTTGTAAAACTATTATTTTTTTTGCTCAGCCTTTGAAATTCTCTCTCCACCCCACCCCCCACCCCCCCTCTCTCTCTCTTTCCTTTGTGCATAGTCAATATGTTGCTCAACTCCAGTTCATCATCTCACTATCACTAGTCACCATTGAAAAATAAAGATAAGGAATGGCGGCACACACACACACACAAGCAAATGTGATTTCTGCATCAAAAGATGTGAATGAGGGGGAATGCTCCCCAACCAGCCAGTCAGCGGTCTAGTCTTTCCATGAGTAAGAACTGAAGGAGAAAGGAGGGGAAATCTCTCTCTCTCTTGCAAAGTCAATTGATCAGCACCACTCGTCCTCCCCTTCTCACTTATATGAGTCAATGGGGCAACGTATGTGTGCCTCCTTTCTCTCTCTCTTTCTCCTCTGTCCATGGTACATATACTCCCTTAACGACCTACTCTACCTTATAAACCCCAGACTGTACTACACACAGAGAAAGAGGCAGGGTGGAAGATGCTGGGTCGGGATTTGATCGAAAGAATTGTCAGGGGAGCAGAAAATTAAATGCTTCGTAACATTGCATTTCTTGTTTGCTTTTTCTCTCTTCTCTCTCTCTCTCTCTCGACCCACTCTAATCTCCAACAACAACGGCGAGAGAAGAGAGGCAAGTATGAAGCAACAAAAACATTCTACGCCTTGCTTCCCCCTTTACCAGAGAGAGAGAGAGAGAGAGAGAGAGAGGAGGGGGACAGCAACATAGAGAAAATGGAGAGCTATGTGAATTCCAAAGTGAATTGTATATACCGCTTTACTTTACTACATTTCACATTTACCCTGACAAGTTTACCATTGCTTTCCTCCTCCTCCTCCTCCCAGTACATGCAATGTACAGTGACAAAGACTCAAGTTGGTTCAGATATCGGGACCATTGGAGAGAAAATCAAATGCGGGTGAGTTACCTTTGGTGTATGATTTGGTATTTTTATTTTATTTTCTCTCTTCATATGTACACGTCTTCTCTCTCCCTCTCTTCCTATAATTTTCTTTTACTATACCCATACATTCATACTCAATGGCCGGGTCTCTGTGTGCTTCGTTCTAACAGTCGTTTTGTTCGTCATTCTTCACCAAGATTCATTGATATAGTTGATGCTAGTAGGAGAGAGAGAGAGAGGGTGCACTGTACACTCGCACTTCCTTCAGCAATTGCCCTATATATTCTTCCCTCCTTTCTCCTTATTGTACAATTCTCCTATTATATGTGTGTGTTTTGTACATCCATCCACATGACTCTGCTCTTCCAGACTGAAGGAAGATAGAAGGAGGAGGT
This sequence comes from Pygmarrhopalites habei, assembly GCA_009870185.1. NCBI lineage: Eukaryota > Metazoa > Arthropoda > Collembola > Symphypleona > Arrhopalitidae > Pygmarrhopalites > Pygmarrhopalites habei. Next base: position 3,118 of record WJFB01001525.1, on the reverse strand, counting down.
ATGGAGAGAAAGCAGAAGTGAAATAGGCAATGGCAATAGTCGAGAAGGAGAGAAAGGGAAAGAAGTGGGGAAGCAGGGGGAGCGGATTACACATGGGATTTTTATGGGATTTATGGGTTTTCTTTTCTTTCTTTATTCTCTTGACTTGAAGTTTGACTGGGTCGTTTCCTATCAAACCATTTCCTTCACTCCACCCGTGTCTAACCTGCCCTCCTCAACTGGCAAAATCTACTACCATAATATACATTTATGAAAATACACGAACTCAACTGCAGGGAGAAAGCAGAGGATGGGATCTGGGTGACTTTTCTCCATATTCTTTCCATTTGTTTATTCCTCGAGTCGCAAGGTAGTCGGAGGTAGAGAGAAAGTCTGGTTCATGCTGTATCCTTCACTCTTCTCCCTGCATCCCATTCCATGTTATGGACAAGGACGTTAGGAGCTAAGACGTTGCTACAAGTAAATTATTTCAAGTCCTCATGTCGTCTCCACTTGTAAACAACACAACCCGAGCAAACAGAAAGATGCAGATCTCTTCTATACTATTGACTTATTTACTTTATTTCCATATGGCTGAGCTGGTGCTAAGGAAAAAAGCTTTGGATCAAGATGGAAGGGAACCTTGTCTCTGTTTGACATTCGGCTTGCCCCCAATGTGCTCAAGTAGTCAAGCAGTCTCTCCTCTTATACAGTCCATACCTTTCCCTTTCCTCTTTATACAATTGTTTACCTTTTACCAGGAAAAGAGGAGGAGAAACTAGGTGAGTTCCAAACCGCGCTAGGCTCTGTCTACAACATTTGACTTGACCTTTCCTTTCTCTCCTCCCATCTCTCCCTCTCCTTTCCTTGAATTGTATGTCAGCAGAATTTTCCGATTCAAAATCCACATCAACAACAGGGGAAAGTAGACGGAGGAGGAGGGACTGGAAAAGACAAGTCGACCGAGCAACAAGATGGTATGGAGTCATTGAAAAAGGGAGAAGAGATACACAAGGAAAAAATCCGAACCTCTTGAGCGTTTGTTGAGAGAGAGAGTGGAATGGAAGAGCTTTCTCCTCGCTTTCTCTATCTTGCCCAGTCCCCTCCACACCAAATATCTTTCTGATTCAAAGCTAATCTCTGCATTTTCACTTTGTAAATCCCTGAATCTCCTTTCTACTCTACTCTTCTCCATTTTCCGCTTATACTCTCGTGCACAGCTCCCCTCTCCCTGTCTCCAATGACACTCACCATGGGAATTTTGGCTTTAGCCCTTTCTTCACGTCAACAACCCACACACACACCTCTCTCCCTCTCTCTACAGCTCTAAACTACACTACAACATTTTTTGCTTTCCCCTCTTTTCCACGATCCTGCTGAATAGTTGAATCGAGAATTCAGACGTCTTTCCCGTAGAAAAAAATACAAAATTTTCTGCCTCTGTTTTCATCCTCATCGTCCCCAGCTCCCCACATGCTTTTCCTCTTACAAATACAAAATTTTCTTCCTTCCTTTTTGCCCTATTCATCCTGTTGGCTTTTTCCTCCTCCTCCTCTCGCCGTATGTATACTTGGTGTGTGTGTGTGTGGAGGGATGGTACACTCGATGTCAGGACATGGCTGCATCTTTTATCCAGACAGCACTTTCCCCTTTTACGACTTTTTCTCGTTCTCTTCGTCCCCTCTCACTCTGAGACAAGTGGTACGGAGTCAGAATGTGTGTGTAGCGAAGCTCTATTTGAATTCAAAAAGTAAAATATATGTATACATATAGAGTGGATCCATGGAGAGTTGGTTGATACTGTGCATTACATCGATATCCCATTATCTTTCTACCTGCCTCCCTCCCTCCCTCCCGCCACGTGATCCCAGACAGAGAGAAACGGATGGAGACCCAAGTTTTAATTTTTGGACAAGTTAAATTGAATTCAACTTCCCCAAAAAGTCTCTCTCGAGTGTCCCTGGATAGTTCGTCACATCCCAATCACAATCATACTCGAGACGAAGTATCAACTATTTTCGTCACACCTCACATTAAATCTGGAGAAAATCTTTCTCCGTCTCCCTCGGGTCTTTCCTAATATTGTAAGATTTGAAATTAAGCTCAAAAAATGTTGTTGTTCCCTTACCTGGACTCCGAGTTGATGCAACTGTTAAATTTAATCAGCTTTGTAATTGGCTGAGGAGTTCCATTCTTGAAGACAAGACAGGCATTGACATATGCTAGGCAGAATTTTGGATGCGGTTTGTTGTTTGTGAGCTGGAAAAATGGAGTGTGTGGAGAAAATATGGAAATAAAATAAAATGGAGGATGATTCGCTGGAAAATGGTGTTCAACTTGCGATAAGAGGATGCAAAGTTTGCGAATTGTGTGGCTGTGGCTGTGTGTGTGGGGGGAGGGGGGAGGGGAATAATCATGAGCGTCCTGGTGCTTATATGTAGAGAGTAAATTACTCTCGAGTTGGAATGATCTTGGATGCTCCACACACACACAGTATACACTACAGATACAATGCATCTGAATGCCTTTAGTAGAAGCTGCATTTTTTATGACGGCCCAGCCACCAGGCAGGACGGAGGAGGAAGGGAGAGTGTCTAACTTTTAAGAGGCTACTATGGAGAATCCTTGGTGTTTTCTTTATGTGGTAAGTACTGAGGAGCGGCGGCTCATCCCTCTCCCTCAGCCCTTCCAAATGGCGGAAATACATTCATCCTAGGAGTGGGTAGGGAGAAGTAGAAACACTTCATATCTCTCCATGTTTTACGAGGTGGAGGAGAGGAAGATGCGGCGGCGGTGCTTCTTCCTGCCCACAAATTCTCAAATCAAGCCAAAGCCAAAGCAATCCCGACGGAAGAGTGGGGAGGAGGGAAAAAAAGAAACCCACACTAACAACCACACACGCCCACTCTCCCAGAGAGTGAGAAAAAAATTATTATATTCAAAGTGAAAGTGTGCCATAGTCTGATACAGTGCAGGAAGAGACAGCATTTTGTAGTATAAGATATAATACGAGTCTTTATTTTTCAAGTACATTTTCCTCTTTCATTACCTCTAGATTCATATACAGGGTGGGCCAAAGTAAACTAGACTACTTTAAAGTGAAATAACTCTTGTAGTTTTTCGAATTATTTCCTGAAAA